>WUQG02457278.1:0-12570 GCA_011317285.2 Androctonus mauritanicus
GTATGACGTTTGGTACTTGCTGATTGAGCTGTTTTATTATCTATTTCGAAGTAATAGCAAGTAAGTTTGGAATATTATTAAAAAAGCCATCTTTGGTAGTTCATAGCTTACAATATACTGAACAGAACAAATCAAATAATTTAAATATAGGAACATTTAAACAGAATATTTTATGTAATATTGTATTGTAATAAAATAAAAGTGTGGAGTCCTTGGATCGGTGGGTGAACTATGACAGGTTTATGATTTTACCGCGGTGCAAGGCGCATTTGCGGGTAAGGATAGGTAATGAGGCGGTACTCGGTTAAACAGAGAGAGAGAGAGATGACTGTCTTAACAACAATAAGCTTCCATTTATTCGAACATAAGAGTTGACAGGAGAGTCCTTTACAAAAGTTTACCCAACAATCATAAAGAGGAAAATACCTTATAACAAAAGTCCAAATTAACGACAGAGTTCTGTTCACAGTTGGAGAAGATAAGTCCCTAGATAGAATAACAACAGACACCGATAAGTCCTTGTGGATAACGAGCGACGATCAGTCCTTGTAGATGATGAACGAGGATGAATCTTTTTGGATGAAACACGACAAAACCGCTTGTTCCTACTAGACTGCCCCCTTCCTTATTAGTACACCTGCTCTTGTTACACTGCCAGTTTCTTCCGGTAGGACGACCGACTTTACCAGGAACTACCTGAATTTATATTCCCTCTCTAGGATATGTTAGAATATTTCCTCTCTGATGAATAATTCTTAATCACATCTATGGATGTGAATCAGAAAGGATGAGGAACAAAAAGGCAGAAAAAGAAGTTCTTCATCTGCAGATCCTTTTCCGTTTTATTTTTATTGCCACATTTGGCAATAATTAATTATTATTTCTTTTAAGTTACAATTTTATATAAAAAAAAAATATAAATAACTTGTTATTATCGATCAATTTTTGTGGTTAGTGAGTAAGCAGTTTCTATGTCTTCCTTCACAAAAGTAAAGGAAGACATAGAAACTGCTTTAAAATCTATTAGCAACAAGGGAATCACAAGCACTACACAGCAGATGAGTAGAGACTTTTTAACAAGACTTTTTAAGTGTTATTACTCATCTGCTGTGTAGTGCTTGTGATTCCCTTGTTCCTCACAAAAGTAATAAAATAGTAATAAAACTATTTTAATATTGTAACTGTCTAAACAAAACTAAACTAAAATTATCAATTAAATAATACATAGATACATTAGAAAAACTTTATACAAATTATTATTAAAAATTTAAAACCAATTATTTATAAAGTATGTCACAGGGTTAGAATGGCCTCCAATAGGTTGTCATTGATAACATGACATTTAATTTGGTATTGCTTTATAATAACAGTCTTGGCTAATCTAATTTCTGATACTTTATTAACAGATCATATAATTCTAGCTCTATGCCAATAAATATTTATGTTATTCTCATAAAACGTTTTTGCAAGAGCAGTGTTGAGTCTTGCTTCTGTATATCATATTTATGCTCTGTAAGCCTGGCTTCCAATGAACAGATTGTGCTACCTATGTAAACTTAATGTCAATTTAGATTATTGTTAAATATAGGTATGATGTATATCCCTGCCCTCTTCTTTGGTGATATTGGGGTTTAACATTTTTTAAATTATTATATGTGGTATTCAAAAGGTAAAATAAAATTCTTTTCATTTAAGGCTTTTTTTAAAGGTTGGAAGGCATTAGAAAAAGATACAGAGTGTAAATGGCTTGCTCTACAGTCAACATGTACTTGTTTTCCTTTTATCATATTATATATCACTAAAATGGATGAGCATTCACTTTAAAAGAAAATGGAAGGCCACAATTTTATACTTAAACGAGTCTGGAGACTACTTTGGTATAAAGAAGGGATCATATGTATGTATTCCTAAACACATTCATAGATAATGTATCGGAAATTGTAACATTGACGTCTAAGAAATGTACATCGGTATCCAATTTGTTGCTCCAATGTTAGATGTAATCCTAATTTTTCATTTTTAAAAGTTGGAACACATAAAATTAGTTCTAGAATAGGTAAAAATAGAATATAAATTTGTTGTAAGTGTAGAGATTAACTACTGAAGTTGGCTCGAGTGAGCCGAAAGTGCTATAGTTAATTAGTTAATAACGTTTTGTTTTTCAAATAAGAGAAGAGTTATTTCCTGCTTAAAGAGCTGAACAAAGATTAAAGCTAATTTTTCATCATTAAATTGTTGTAAAAGAGTATTAGCTACTGTAGTCTTATCACAAACAATAAAAACATCATCTAAATATCTTAAAAATAACATATAGTTAGTTTGTAAAGAAGGAAGGATGGATCATTCTTTGTATCTAATAACAAGCACTGCCATTATTCTTAATAGAATAATTAATTATTCTGTTAAGAAGCGAAAAGTATTTAAGAAGTACATTACTGATTTAGAGTATATTTAAAAGATCAATAATAGAATATGCAGCACCTATCTAGTTATCTTCTATCTCATCAGCAAAAAATAGATTAGATAAAATACAAGCAAAAGCATCTAAGATTATTATTGGAACAGTCTCATCTACCAGGAACATTGGGGCCCAATAGGAATGTGGGCTTGACCTTTAGAAGGACAGACAGAAATATATCACTATAAAATTTACCATCATCATCAGAAACCAAAATGATCACACTTCCCTAAAAAACTTATGAAAATCTGAACCAAAAGTACAGCTTCATAGATCACAACTCAGCAATAGGATGATACTATTAGAAAGGAAATAGGACTTGGATCATCTAAATATCTACATAAACAATGAGCATCTCTATTCCTCAAATCCTTATCCTCCAAACCTTCATAAATCTTAACTTTACCAAATCCTATACAAAAAAGAATCAAAAGAAACATTCAAAGAAAAAGGTCTAAAAACTATCAACTTTCTCATCTTCCAAATGTAACTTATTATACTAATGGATTGTCAAACATCAATGTGATCAATGGAAGCATTGGTGCATTCTCCTTCTCCTGAATAGTGAAAAACTCCCAATAAAAGTAGGATCTGGGAGATTGCTTCCAATTTTACTAGCAAACTCTATGCAATAAACAAGGGACTCGAAGCTATCTAAATTTACCATCCTCTCAACAATTGGAAGGAATCATAATCTACAGTGACTTGAGAACAGCTCTGGAAACAATCAAAAATAGCAATACCAAACTCACCATGAGCTTTTATGCCAACTAAAATATTTGGGTAAAACTGCACTTCACAGTGGATCAAACATCATTGTGATCAATGGAAGCATTGGTGCATTCTCCCTCTCCTGAATAGTGAAAAACTCCCAATAAAAGTAGGATCTGGGAGATTGCTTCCAATTATACTAGCAAACTCTATACAATAAACAAGGGAATCTCTGCTCATGTTGACATTGATTACAATAAAGTAGTTGATAAATTAGTAAAAGAGGCAAGAAAATTCAATCAAGAAATTGACAACAATTCTGATGCTAATGCACTAGCAAAATCCAAACTAATTCCATACAAACAGGGATACACATCAAATTCCAAAGACTGAAACACACAGAAAAATCTCCACTATTATAACAAAACTTCAAACAGGATATTTCAGGGGAATAAAGATCAATGCAGATGGTATAAAAACATATAGGAAACTGCAATAACTGCCCTAATACTGAACTGACACCTACATATAGCTTCACCTGCCTAATAATTGAAGTAGTTTTGCAAACAATAGACCCTAATTCACATAAAACAACAACAACACAAATAAGATCAACCAATCCAAAAAGCACATGGAAATATTTAGGACTCTTTAGTGGACACGATAACAATAACAACAAACATGCTGCATGAGAAATCTATAGAGATCAAACATGTTGGCACTATTTGCACTATTAAGGAATGATGGGATTAATTAGATAAAAAAAATAATTTAGACAGACAGCTGTAAATATTTTATCATCTTAATACTGAGGCTGGCTTTATAAATATTAATGTAATAAGTTTGTACAGAATAATTATAAGTATTATTTGAATTATCAAGTGATAAGTTTAAGATCGTCTGCATGTAATAAATGTTATTGGTCGTCATCTGTGTTTTTTTTCTGTGGAATATTTAAAGAAAATGATCCTTGTCCTACTTCTAAGGATGTTAAAGATTAATCATTCATCATAGGCAACAAAGTACAAATATTAATGATACTGCAAGTATCATCAGAGTGTCAACCAGAACAGTGTTGATTATTATTAAACAATATCAAGAAAGAGGGACTGTATCTCCTTGCAAATCATCTGGAAGATCTCAACTAACAACTTGTCAGGATGATGCATGCTTAATAGAAAAGTTTGAGGAAACCCCTTTCAAATCAGCAAAAATACAACAGAATTAGGTTTATCAATGGTTAGGTTAGGCATTAGGTTTTCAATAGATATTGTGAGAAGACACCAAACAATTTGCGTCAGCATGTTTATCAACAGTGGAGCAACACAACAAAGATAACATAAGAGATATACAGTATGTGCAAAATTAGTAAAAACAATGGCTAATAGACTCAAGAATGTTATTAGCAATGGTGGTTTATGGACTAAATATTAAAATGACAAGAGCTAATGAATTCAATTTTTCTACTTGCTGTACTCTGTATGCAATTTTTAATACAATTTATATAACGATACAGATACTGAAACATGATATAATCTCATATCTTGTTGTCTGTTTTGAATGTTGTTTATTTTCTTTGTTAGCTTATATGTTTTATATAGCTACTTATTTTCAATGTTTATATATAGTATGCATATATATATATAGTTATATCCTACTGTTTAATGCTGTTTCTACCCATAATTTCAAACTAAATTGATGCTATATATATAAATACCTATGCATTAGGCCTATATGTGCTTTGTTTATACACTATGATAAATTATTGTTTTCATTCCTTTTATTAATTTCAATGCTATTTGTGTAAACCGTATAAGCTTTCAGTGTTTATATGAAATGTCCATGCTATTACAGAAAAATAAATGAAGTCTATTAGAGAGATTTAATTTAGATGTCTAAAGTAACTAGCTCCCACTACTTTTATTGTTTCTTGTATTTAAGAATTAAGACTTTGATACTTTTCCTTATAACTGCAAAAAATAAAATTATAGCCAAGTGACTAAATATAAAATGAAAAAGTTCTGAGATCAGTGTTTCTTTGTTCACTTCATCCAATCTGTTTCAAAAAACAAACTTTTAAAATACTATTTTAAAGCATTTTAAATTGTGTTTAAAAATTAACTTTTGTGAGACACCACTTTAATTTTAAAAATAATTTATAAAATTTAAATAAGTATTAAAAATTCAGTTTTTTGTATTAATAATTTGTCCCTGAGTGCATAGATGCTCTGCATATTTTATTATTGTAGTAAATCTTAAAGACTAAGTTCAAAATTAAAAAAGATAATGCAAAAGCTATTTAATGAACACATCAAAAACAACTGTGCCAAAAACTATCTAGTTACATTTTCAAAACACGTCTATTTCAATAAAACCAACAATTAAAGCTTTATTTTTCACCCATTCATTAGATAAAACATTGATGCACATCTTTAAAAAAATCCTAACTTTCATTATTTTATAAAAGAAAATTGTTATAATTGTCATTATTAAAAAAATATATTTTCTTCAAATGGTCAACACTTATTCCACACTGTTCATAATAAAACTACAAAACCATTTTTTAATAATATACTATATAAATGTTGGCTTTCTATGCTTAATCATGCCAGTTTTTCCCACTTCATCCAGCTGCTGCAGTTCCCCTTGCAAATGGAAGAGTTCATTTTACTTTCAGTTAGCTTTCCTGCAAATATAGCCAATCATAATTTCCACCATGCAGTTCCTATGAAATAGGTGAAAACCTTTTGGCAACTGATTGTACAAATCTTCTAACTTTCAAGTTTAAAGTAGAAGGTTTGTGCATGACTGGAGCTGAACCTGGTGTTGTTATAAAATCTTCCACGAATTGAGCGTATGTAATTTGTCAGCAGAATAGATAACATTTTGGTCTTATCTTCATGAGTACAAATAAGACTCATTTATAAACCATTATTATCTCTAATTAAAGATACTGTCAAGCAACATTACATGAGTACCCATATTAATTTATCAATGTATTTTAATCTTAGATTATTTCTATAGAGATCTATTTTGAATTGCTATTAGATCTAAAAGCTAAACTTACTCTGAAGTATGGAATTAATGATATTTTGGTTCTTTAGTAGCAAGTGGTTTTTTTTGTTTTTGATATCTTGGTTGTTGTGCACAGTTCAAAATCTTAATTGGTTGATAAAAAACATTTGGCTTTATATAACTTACAGCAAAAGCTTGCTACCTGATGTTTAAAAAAATTAGATTATGATTATGTAATAGGCTCAGCATCAGTCTTGCTGATATTTGATAGCTATAGTTCTCTGTCCATTGCTGACACTTGTTAGGAAGCATGATAAACCACTTCTAAATTTGGGTACAAATCTCCATGATGCAAATCTCCTGATTATTGATAATGCACCAGTTCATCCTTCATCCATGATGTGAAGGATGAACTGGTGCATTATCAATAATCAATAGGATTTTGAAAGGAATGCCAGTTTGATGACAAAATTCCTTTACTTTAGAGATAAAGCAATTAATATGTCAATTTTTGAAAACTTGTATCATCCATGCATTCTTATTTGAATGGTAATATACTGGCAACTTAGCCTTATGTATTTTCCTGAAAACTCTTTATGTTATCTGATTAATAAATCATTAATGATTTCAATTTATAAACAGCAATATTAACCATCTAATAAAAGGGTTATACAGTCTTTCAATATCTTGAAACTTGGTGTCTTCTTATGGATGTAAGTGCAGCTTGCATTTTTTCCCCCAATACAAACTGATTTCACTGACATTGAAAATTTGTTCATCCAAATAATTTTTCTCACTGATCAGCAGATCCAAATTATCTTTGAATACTGCTAAAGAATAGCTTTAGCAATATTCTTGATAAAAACATAGCTTATATAACAGAAAATATTTTTAATTTATAAAATTTTTTCGACATTACTTTGAGACTCTCATCAGTATATACATTCTTTTTTAATGAATGTTTTAGAACAGATTTTGTTTTTAAAAAGTTTTTCATAAATTTTGATAGGCTATTAAAATAAACAGTTAGTAATTGAATTATTCTAGTGGAAAAAAAACATTATAATATTCACATAAAAACTATTATATGATGTTTGTATAAAAACGGGCAGTAAAAAGTTTTGGTTTGTATATAGACAATCTTTTCAACTTCATATGATAATACATACGCATTAGCTTTTGTGCACCGGCATCACAACATTGGGAAGTTTTCGGGATCATTTTCGTTAATTATGTTCATTTTTTTTTCATTTTTCTACTTCTAAGGCCTTGACAGTGTTGCCACTTATATTGTTTACCTGAGGCCTTAGAAGTAGAAAAAATAAAAATGAACATAATTAACAACAACAATCCCAAAAACCTCCTGATGTTATGGCACTGATGTCCAAAAGCTAACATGTAGATGCTATCATCTGAAGTCAAAAAGAATATCTATATATGACAAAAACTTTTTACTGCCAGTCTTTATACAAACATCATATAATAGTGTTTTTATATGAATATTATAATGTTTTTTTCCCCTTAAATGTTTCAATAATTAACTGTTTATTTTAATAATCTATAAGAATTTATGAAAAAGTTTTAAAAAAATACGCATATTCTAAAAGTTGTATTCCATTCTAAAACTTTCATTAAAAAACAATATGTATACTGACAAGGGCTGAAAATGGTTTAAAAAATAATAATATTTTCTGTTACAGGAGCTATATATCAAGAATATCTTTAAATAATTAGATGACTTTCTAATTAGCACTTGTGACCTCTCTGTTTATCTTCATATTATGGAAGTTTGCTGAATGTTTGAATCTTTTAAACCTGCCATGGCTTGCATTAAAAGTTTGGTCATAGTCATCACCACCTTTGTTTCTAAAGTCTAAATTAACAACAGACTTTAGCTTGGACGGACATCAGCTATTTATTCTGCACAAATAACATTCTGGAAGAGTAATGATAAAATTATGAATGAAAGTTGTGCTATTTCATACATTCATACAACTCTTTGTAACATATTTTATATATTACCAAGTTATATAATAATAGATATATTTGTAATATGCAAGTTCAATTTTACATATAATTTATATATTTTATAAAGTTGAACTTGCATATTACAAATAATCCTTTCTATTAAAAATAGGTAAGATTTTACTTTACTTCTTGTGATATGGCATGTTGCAGCACAGAATTCAAACTCATGTATGAATTTATTAGCTAATTAAACTTACAAAATATTCTATAAAAATGTAAATAAAATTTCAAGTACTTATAACTTTTCATCTTATTGAACACAAATTGAGTAAAGAATTTCAGCTTTTATCCAGAAACTATGTCAATGATTCATCTGGGTCATTTAGAAAGCTTATCTATTGATGTTAGATATAAACAAACTAAACTTTCAAAAATTAATTTTTTTTTCCATAATTCCACATGTGATATCATATTTTGATAGTGACTTTATTACTTTAAGTAAAATCAAGCAAAGTAATATGTTTTTATCAATTTTAGAAACAAAATACTAACTGAATGATTTGATCAAATGTTTTTCCTAATATATATTTTAATAAATTATATGGTATTCTTACTCTGCATATCCACTATTCCATGGAAGCTTGGTCATATCTCTTGGAACAATAATTGGTCTAATTGAATGATCAGCAGATACCTGAACTTCATCTTCAGTTGTCAATTGAAGAAAATGTGGTCTAGTGTAAGGAAATTTTAATGTTTGTTTATCTGATGGTTCCACATCCTTAATTACAGGAAGGGCTTCTAAACCTCCGACAACATTATACAACACACTTTTGACTCTATTAAACATAATTTGGATTCAATCAAACTTAATTGAAACGTGGACTGAAAGCAGCCATTTTGGTTGCAGAACCGCATATAATTGATATTAATGTGAATAATTTTAAATAATTAAATTTTAAAACTAAATTAAAGAAATAAGTATTTATTATTCAATTTTAATAATTTTAATCATTTGCTATAATAAAAATTACTGAAATTTTTATTAACCAATCAGAATCGTTATTTTATGTTAGACAGCCAAGTGCTGATACGTCACAGACTAATCTGTGCTGATACGTGATCTTTCATTCAAAGAGAATATCAAAAGATATAAGGCAATTCTTCTTCTTTTTATTTTTAATATGGAGAGTATAATATAAGCCAATTGACATCTTTGTCTCATTTTATATCGGTTTCTAGACTGAGGTGGATGAACGGCTAAGTGATTCAAGAATGCACCCAAGGCATCATTTACACTTAGGCAAGTGAAGTAACAATCTAGGACCTGGAATTTCGCGAAAAGTATCTAATTTTTTCTGCCTTTATCTTCAATCAGAATATATCTGTATGCAAAACACGTTGAAAATATTTATTTCCAAACAAATTTAACTTTTTATAAATTCAAATTGTTTTAATCATAGTTTTAACTAAGACATGCACAATAGGGGCTTATTTTTATTATAACATTTGCAATAGCGCTGACTATAGAAGTGGCTCTCATGTAGTGTTGCCAACGGTGGAGGATGATTTTCCGCTAACCAGATAAGACTTTGAAGAAAAACTTTCTGTATAAGGGGTACGTATTCGGCAATAAAAAAAATAAAGGATTAATTCTTTGATTGTTTATTAAAACATATATCTGAACAAAACAAAAATCTTTAATACATATCGCATTTATTATAACATTAATTTAAATGAATTTAAAACTAAATTAACCTATTAGGCAGGTTTTATATTTTTTATTTACCTGGATATTAACAGCAAAAATTTCTAGTTAAAACAAAAAGATTTTCAGTATCCTCAATTTCTATTCCGCTACATTCGTAAGTTTGCATAGTTTTTATATTTTTTAAAATCTTTTGGGGAATGCTATAATTATGATAACATTTATTTTGCCTAGTTAGCTCACAAGTCAGATATAATTGCCAAAATTCTACCTAACATGTTTAACTACATTCTATTTCGTAATTTTGTTTTTACTAGATTCATTTGGCTAAAAAGTCTTTCAACTTCAGCATTGGAATGTGGCAAAATCACTGGCAAAACTAAAAGAGAGAGCGCAAAATCTGACAATTCTTTGTAAAGGTTTTTCACACGGGTTTTCTTGATTAGCGTCTTTATAGTCATTAATCTTCAGCCCAAAATGTTAAAATATTTGATATGTTTTACCATTGCACTAATGTTATATTTTTCCACAGATTTTGAATGCAATCTATTAAGTCAGGAATTTAGTTAAAATGTAAAATTGAAATAAAGTTTAATGACTCGTAACATTATTTATTTATTTTTATGAATTTATATAAAAAATCAGTTCATGTAAAAAGGAAAACAACCATAAATCTACTAAAATTATTTTTTGATCTACCAGATTTTCTTCTGTCTACCAGAATCAAAATTAAGTCATTAATACCAGATTTAGTAGACATTCTACTAGATTGGCAACATGACTCCCATATGAACTGAACGTTCTTTTTAATTTCTTCTGTATGACGGCCGGATAGCCGAGTAATAACGCATTGGCATGCCACGCAGGAGGATCCGGGTCAGTATTTCCTGAAAAATTTCGGGGTTCTGGGCCCGGCCATCCCCGTCTTCACCATCTGGTCCCGCTCCACGGGTGTAGGTGCAGCCCGTGATTGAAACTGGCCGCGGCCCTTAGTAGTCTCTCTGATTGGAAAGGGGCGTAAAATATGCAAGAAAAAAAGCGCAATGAGAAATTATTACAAAATTTAAAGATCCAAACTTTATTTTTTGAAGAAGTTGATTGCCTTCCCTGTATGTGGGAAGGCAATCAACTTCTTCAAAAAATAAAGTACAAATAAGCACAATAGTTATCTTTTCTTATAATTAGTGGTTCCCAATGCTCTCATTTTTTCAGAAAATAATTTTTTGCCTAATTAATCCTCCGTAAAGCGCTGATAATAAATTCCAGTAAAGTCCAAATTCGAACAGAAATTTAAGAAAATGAATTTTAAATAACTAATTGCATGATTTACTTATAATCTTTAAAATTCTAACTCTTCGTACAATTTTATGTAGAATACTGAATTTTCCACAGATAATCAAATTTTCAAGAAGAATTTTTTTCTAAGTAATGGCTTTTTATTGCAAATATATAATTTTTTTCTGTTGCCAGTTGTGCTTATCTGTGTTATCTGTGAAACACATAAATAAACACAATACCTATGCTGTCTGTGTACACAGGTATTGTGTTTTAATATTTTTATATGAATCACAAATCTGTTGATAATTTAACTTCAGAGATTTACAATATTAAAATTAAAATATTAATTATTTCAGTTCACAAATGCATACTTACAATTTCTCCACTCAGTCTACATGTAATATAAGGACAATGAAATAATTTGCATTTCTTATTCAGCATTTATTGATATAGTACTGTATTTGTATTTTTACATTCATCATTTTATTCATGTTACGAAACATCATTGAATAAAAATAATTTATATAATGTAATAATTAAAATATTACATTTCATTGATTGGCAATCTTCAGTTTGTTTCATGATTTTGCTAAAACTAAATCATACGCAATAGTAAAGTCAACTTTAGTTTTGCGCATGATTATAGTCACATTGAAATTTCTGCTTTTATATAAGATTCAAAGAGAATTTCATAATGAAAGTGAATTGATTAACTTAACTGTAATAATTTGAATAGAGCATACACATATCAGGGATGGCTAATTTATGCCACTCGTATCTAAAGTGGAAATTTTTTGGGCACGCTAAACTTGGAGAAAAATATTGTTTATAATTCCGCGCACCAGGGATCATTTTTGCTAAAATTTAACCAATTTTGGCACGCATCCTTAAAAAGATTCTCCACCCCCTAATATATATTTAATATGAACTACTCTTAATGGATACTGACAAATTTCGGGATATAGAAAAAATTTGCTATTCCAAAACTGTCCAGAAAATTTGCTTATTAGAATTGTTTTTAATGAATATTGATCCATTAAAAGTATTAATATTAATTATTATAAAAAATGTTATTAATTTAAAGACGGACTGGATGATCTGAACCTTAAGAAAATTTTTCTGTAGGCTAGCATTAAGACGAGAATCTCTTTCTTAATATGCTCTAGGGCAGTGTTTCTCAACAAAACTGACACTGCGGACCAATAAAAGTTGCATACCAAATTGAAGAAAATAGTTTTGTTTTTTTAGTAATTCGCGGACTAATTACCTAAAAAGTTCAGACAGTATTATAAAACGACTGTATATTTTTTAGTAAAGATCGTGCGCAAGATGCTCCAGTAGAGGGAGAGGACAGAAAAAGTTTTCAAAAGTCATCCCAAGCAATAGTTTCTGGAGAAACCCTAGGTCTAATTTTCTTTTAGATTTATGCATT
>WUQG02457289.1:0-12568 GCA_011317285.2 Androctonus mauritanicus
GGACTTAGCGGGGTAGGTTTCAAGAAAACCAGAAAAAACATGAAATAAAACTCTGTTTTCATGAAAATCAAAAAGATCGAGCTAAGAATCTGTCAAGATTTGTTTCATTCCCAAAATTTTTCCCATTTTTCAGTGTTTGATTTTCGTCAAATTTTGTTTAATCAGTACGAAGCGTTTTATTCAATTCAATGGCTCAAATCTGATTTATTTCGTGTTTTTTCTTGTTATCCTGAAACCTAGCCTCCTGAGTTCAACATGACCTTAACTGAAAACTTCAACCAGTCAATAATTGACCGATAACTCATGCCGGTTTAAGAATCTGGGGTCTTCGGATTAAAGTTTACTCGATAAAGAAATAGAAAAAATATCTCACTTTTTCCCGAAAGATTCCGAACAAAAAGCCTCGCTGAATAAACATCGCGCGTGCGTGACTTACTTCTAGATCGCGAAGTTGACTTTCCATCGATGTTCTTTCTCAATAATTCCCTTCGCTCACTCACTTGTCGATTTCCCCGCGTGTATGTTCCTCGAGAAAACTTCGTAACTTTCTTTTTATTACCATTATGATATTTTTTTTTCTAACTCTGCGAATTCTCCATCATTTCTCAATTTCGCGATAAACTCTAATAACTTGGAAAGTTTTCTAGATGCAAGAGATATGGAGGACGCATTATGTACCTACGAACGAAATCGTGATGGATGAGAGAGAAAACGTCGATTTGATATACCTCCTTCGAGATATACATGTATATTTGTATATAGTTAATTATTTTTTGTTGGAAAACATTCAAGAGATTTTCATAATAATTGTCTCAATAATTTTTCCTTCATCTTACTAAATATCATGATATTTAAGTACAAAATTTTGTTTATGCCATGAAATACAAATTTTGAGTTTAATAGATACGACCATTAGATTTCATGAAAAATATCATCAATAATAGAATTTAACTTTTTGAATCTACTAGAAATTTTCCATGTTTCGTATTATAAATAGATATTAACTATTATCTTTTTTTGTCGGCCTGATAACTGTGCAGAAAAGTAATTGCTTACCGTTTGGATTTTTTCGCAATATCAATTTCAAATACTAATTCTATATCTTTCTTCCAATCAATGCCCTATAGAGAATGAAGGTATCCTGTAATAAGTTCCTAATCAAATAGTTCAAAGAGATTGCGCGATATACCATTCAGCTGGCCACAATGGAAGGATTTTGTTTAAAGATTTTATAACGTTTTCTAATTGGAAAAATACCCAATCCGGCTCGAAGTGAACTTTGCAATAGCCATTACAAAGCTCATTTCGAACCGCCTACAGTACTGATGGAGCTGGCTGATAGATGAAGGATAAGATTGACAGCAGTCTGGATTTACATGAAAAAATCTGGGATATGAGCCAGAAATAACTTTCATTACAAAATCAAGTATTGATTCTCAATCTCTGGTACTGCAAGATAGACTCTTGCCATGTAGCTAACTGAAAAATATCATTTTAAAAAACAATTAATATCAGATAAATTTATATACTTTTCAGGTTAAGTTAGTTAAGTTAAACCGCTATATCATTCATGATATATACTTATGCTTTATCTAGTGATTCACTTTTAGAAGATATATACTTTTCAGACATAATCATTTGAAATCTGAAATACATACTAGCAAACACGAGAATGAGGATAACTTTTCAAGAAGCTTTTTGATGAATTCAGAATCCAATTTCTCAAATTTTCTATGACTTATCCAATGATCTTGATCTTTTAATAATGATGTCATCGCTATAACCAGATAGTGATGAACTTATAACTGGTCGCTATCTCTATATCATTAATTTGACGCAGTAAAACTCAAACTAATTAATTTAATCAAACATTTACTGTAGAAGCATAAACATATTTAATTAACTATATTATTATTATATGTTAAAAATATTATATTTATATTGATATGATAAATGCCAAAAATGAAAAATTTTGCAGTATTTAAATATCTCAAATAATTGTTATATTGGTAAATTAATTTTTATTTTCCATAATATATTATAATAATCTGAATATCAAATTAAATAAAAAAGCAGTTCCAGAAAGAATTAAAATTGTTTATTTTCCATATATGTCATTCATTCAGCATTTGAAATCCTTTGGCTTCCTATGTCCAATTTTGACGTTAATTTAACCAGTATAGATGTGATGACGTCATCATTTCGGCAACGTCATAGTGACGTCAGTTGTGTTTCGTCATCGTGATGGCAAAAATTATCAAATTTTGTGGCAGCACCCATTGTTATGTCACGATGACGTCACAGTTGCGACTTGATATTAAAATCAGGAAAGCACTATGTTACCTCTATACCGCTAACATTTAGCGCCATCTATTGACAATAATAGATAAAATGAAATTCTATCACGACGAACAGCGAGTGTCTCTTAGGCAGAACATTATTTTTGAATTTCATGAAAATCTACTACAGTAATTAGTTCAAAAGATGCTAATGGGAATAGACAACAGCATGGCTCCGATCCTATAAACCTTCTTTTCCTTCAGAAAGTAGACAAAAAACAAATATTGTACATAAATATCAAAAGCATAAATATAGAATAATATAATATAATATAGAATAATTAAGCATTAATTAACATCAATTTCTACACACAGAAAATTATCACGATTTATTTAAACATTTTCATTAAATGAATAAAAATATTTTTTATGGACTGATAAGATCACTTTTATTGATTTGGAAATTAATTATTTTTGAAAATATAAGTTATATATATATTTTTGAAAATTAAAGAGATTTATTCTCTATTCCTAAAAGAATAAATTAGTTTATGTTTTCTTTGATTTGGTTTGATCAATTCTATTTCATGTTTTAATAAAAATAATTGGCGAGCAATTTAAAAAAAAAAAATGTTTAACAATTTAATGATAACTTCTCTTAATAGTTATTTCATCTCAAATAAAATAAGCGAAGTTTTTATATGTTCTAGTTTTCAATATATTGATGTTTTCTGGTACAGTATTTAGTACTATACTGTATTTTAATATTTTATAGGAGAGATTAAAGTGAATAATTTTAATATTTTATTAAATTTAGAGACAATGAAGTATAATAAATGTGAACTTTAAAATAATTTATATAAAACAAATATATTTTTTTTAATATTTCATTATTCATAGCGATAACTATTTTATAAAAATTTTATTTCATGTTCTTTAGAAAGAGGTAGTGTTTCAATTATCTATTTGATCATTTTTATTACCAAGTAAAAAGTTGTCAATTCTCTTTCTAAATTAAATTTTTGAACCAATATTTTAGATTTCATAATATATTAGTTAGTAATAATATCATGACAAAATGTAAACATGACAAAATATCACAAATTATTTTTCAGCATTCTGATAATAAGTTTCGCAAATTAAACAAATTTAAAATTTTAATTTATAAAGCATTTTATTATAAATTTAAATTACTTTATATTTCGTAATTTATTTGTTTAAATTGTGCTATCTACATATTTATAAAGCTTATTAAAATAAATCTTCAGGCTGTTTTCATATTACGTTAATGAATTTTAAAATTTATAAACATTTTATTCTCTTACTAATTTAACGTTCTCTTCAAAATACCGTAATTTTATAAATCTACTTCACTCAATATTTTAAGAAAATTGGATTATTCAATTTTATGGAATCAATATGTCTGCTGAAAAGTGATGAAAAAGTTATATATAAAATAAATTAAACTATCTTTAAATTCAGTGAAACTACATAATAAAAATTTATTGTTAAAAGAAGAAATATACGTGATTATAAATATTTTTTCTCCATTTGTCAAATAATTATTTTATATTTATACAGACTTAAATTATTATTTTATTGATTAGTAGCGAAAGTGTTTGAAGAGTCAAAGATAATTCTGACACATAATTTTACTTTTATATGTTATATATAATAACATATAGTATATATTATTATTATGTATGTATATATAAAATAGTAAATATATGATAATAATCAAAATTATTATGCTATCCATTGTTTCGCCAAAATAATGTCATCCATTTACACATCATGTGACGTATATATTATTAAGTCAGTACAATAATGGATTATGTATTAAAAATTGTCATTATAACATTAAATAGGTCCCAAACTATTTTTAACTTCTAGCCAAAATTTATAATAGAGAATGCAATTCCTATGGACAATCTGATGTTTTATCAAATTTTGGAAGTTTATTTTCCAAGACTTAACTCTTAAATTAGGGGATAAGTTCTGATTTTCAATAAATTTTTATAACTGTAAGCTTACTTTGAAGTACATTTTAGTAGAGTACCTTTATTTTACCCAATTTTACCAATTGAATTAATAATCCAATAATATTGTAATAATCCAATGGTATATAAATAATTCGCTCTTCGTGAACATTTGAAGGATTTTTCATTTCTACACTCTTAATAAAAATTCTATACGTCGTATTTACAATTATATTATTTATATTTAGATATTTTTAAATCAAATTTAACATTACAATGTCTAAACATAAGATAGATCTATTTTGAATACATAAATTATTTAAATAAAAATATGCTGTTTTATTTTTATTTCGAATTCGCTTAAACACGTTCTTCATTTTGTATATTATATTCCTATTCACCATACTTAAAAACACATCTAGTTTTTATTTATTTTTTATTTATCACTATTTTCCATCTACAATATATTTGAATATATAATATTCAATATACTTACAATATATTTGAATATGTACAATGGGTATATTTTTAACAAAAATACATTTATATAAAATTAGATTATTTATGTTAAACAAGATATTTACAGTTAAAATCTGTATATAATACAGATTAACGGTAAACAAACATTTGCATAGCGTGAGGAGCATTTAGATCTTAATCTATTTGAATAAAAGTTTTTATTGCTATATTATTTTAATAATTATTGATGATTTTATTGTTGGTTTTCGTGTGATTTTATACCTAAATATAAAACAACCAGCAATAAAATTATTAAAAATTGAATTCTTATTAAAATACCCTTATTTTTTATAAGAATTCAATTTTTTTTTTTTTAATTTTTTATAAATAATTAAAGAGGAATTTATATAATCATCTTAAATGCTGATAGAATTCGGAACTATCTCAGGATCCAGCCAACAATAAGGATGTTTTTTATCTTCATTTCTTATTTTGATTTTTTCGCTTATTTCTTTTAGTTCCTGTCGAAATCTAAAAAATAAAATTAAAATTATATTTTAAATATAACTTCAAAATTGTATCACATTATTGATTATTAAATAGACGATATGATATTTCGAAGAAATCCGCATAAAACATTTAAATTCAACAGAATCGGTTCTTTTTTCATCTACTAAACATAATTTTAATTTTCAAATCAGAAAATTTAAATAGTTATACATAATCAATGGCCCGGTAACATAGATAGAGATTAGGTGTGGTTAGAATCCTCCCATCAGTCCTACGCCTATGTTTTAGTCAGAAGGCATAAATTGCAAATTTAAACAATTATTCAGTTGTAATGTTTATATCTTATTTTGATTTATATAAAATAACTATATTAATCAATATTTTATCTGTTTATACGGTCACTTTTTAGTTTTTAAGTGAATTTCTTCCATGACAGCATTCTGTGCTTTCCACTGTACACAAGTAAGACGTTAACACGGAAATAATGCAATGGTTATAGTTTTAAATATTTAGATTATGTTTATATAGGATAATATAGAAATACTTCTGAAATTATGTGAGGATGTTGACGCAATTAAAATAAAAATCTACAGAAATAAACCGCACTGCATTTGAATTTGTAGCTCAAATTATTCCAGATCGTCGGATGGAAGTGAGAGTCACCTGATGTAAATCACGTAGCATCAGTTTTATCGATGCAATTCTACAATAAACAGTTTTCATTCTTGCTCTAGTCACAAAATGTCATCAGTTTGTGCCCGGATACTTTCCTTGCTTCACTAACAGCTATATATGTCACTGTATAAGACCTCTCAGCTCTTATGTGAATGATATATATTAAATACTTGATTGCCATATGCTAAATACTTGATTGTCATGATAGAATGATAAGATATTTCTTAATATGCAAAAGGAAACCGGTAATATACTTTGTACAATTTATCCAGCCTTTTATATCCAAATTTTTTTTTCCGGTGACTAAGAACAAATTGCGCTCTAGCTCGAATGCAGTTCATTTATTGAAACGTTTACAAGTCTTTTCGTTTATTTTAAACTTCTCATTACGTTCAGATAATTTTCAGAATTATTTCCATATCATCCTACATTTATTGAAGTCTTTTGTTTTCCTGTCTTAATTTATAATATGACTTTTTTGTGTTTTTATTTCATTTTTATTTTAAAACGACAGTTTATAACAAATAAATATATTATCTTTTCTTCAAACAGTTTATTTTCTAAACAGTACGAGATAACTGTGATAAATTTAAAATATTATGATTTTATCATCATTGTGATATTGAAAACTGTAATTTCGTGGTAGGTGGAAGTTATAATAATTCTCAACAGATGGCGGTATAGTAATCTTTCAGGTCAACATAAACATATACAGTACTGTTATATTTTTTAAATATGATCCTATAAAAATTTGTTTATTCAGTTTTTTGATGAAAGAACTGATAAAATATTAGAATTTTAACTTGGATGTCAATTAAAACTTATATTCTAATTAAAGTATTTTTATATGCAGTTTTAACTAGAAATTTTATAAAATATTTTTTTTTATCAAACTTTTATATTAATGCCTTTTTTATTTTCAATAAATTCTTACTAAATTACTTTAAATTATGTAAATATTTTTAATGTATATTAAGTTTTAACCATTAATTTCTATACTAAAAATATATAGATTAATTTACTAATTATTACAACCTTTAACAGTTTACAATAGCATCACGAAAAATATTCAAAACTAAAACAATATTTATTTGATAATTACGGAAGGAATTTTTATTTAAAAAAATATAAATATTTAATTTTTTATGCTTAAAATTTAACTGTAATAATATTAATTATAACATCAAAACTTTAAATAATAAAATTAATTATAGTAACAAATAAAATATTGCTTACTCATCTGCTGCTTTTACACTGACTGGGTCGTATAAATACTGAACTTCAAAATCTCCTAATGAATTTGTACCTTTTGAACTTAATAATTTAGTAATAACCATTACATCAAGAGTTGTTTCCTTGTTAGGTAACTTAAAAAGAATATCCTTTTCTTCCAGGGGTCTCTAAAATTTGAAAAAAAAAAAAAAAAATTAAATCGTATTTCTAATGATGATAAAGTTAGTGCATCATTTGGTTTACCTTATCTCTAGGTATTTCTCCCGATAATATAGATGGATAATTAGGAGGAAATGCGTATTCATCATATTGTTGAAAATTTGCAGCAGCATGTCCTATACTGCACGTTGATATTATGGAAGAAATAGTTAAAATGACTTCTTCATGAGTGGAAAATTCTCCATTTTCATCTCCAGGAACTCCCTTAAAGATAAATTTTCAATTAATAATTTAAAATTTTTAATAATTTTAAAATAGCATAAATTAAAAATAAAATTAAAATAATGTAATTTTAATTTACAAAATCATTATATTAATTATTTATTTCCAATTAAAATATAGTAAAATTCTTTGAAAATATTTTATTTCTGAATTCTTTTTATATTTAATGTTATTATGTATGTATACTGTTTTTTTAGATAAATCTAAGAAAATTCTATTCTTAATATTTTGACAAAATAATTTTGATATTAATTCCATAGACTTAAAATTTTTTTCTACTGTCTTAGAAGTAATTCTTTTCCTTATTTATATTTATTTTAACTGGGAAAGTTGACAAAGAATCGATCAAATTCTCGGAAAAACATTTCATTCAATCTTTCCAATATCTTATATACTCTTTAATACTGTGCTCTTAAATATCTAAGAAAATATCATATTGTTTTATTAGAATAATTTCAAAATAGTTTTGATAATTTAATTCTCTATTAATTCTAAAACAAAAAAAAAAAGATAAGATAAATTATATAATATAATACTTAATGCAAATAGTTGTTCTTTCGTTATTGCGTTCACACTTTCTTACATGAAAATTATAGTAAGATGTCTAGTCTCATGTCTAGTTTTCCGCATTTTTTATACTTCTATGTGAAATCTATCCCGGAGACGCGGAGCTTACCTAACTAAGTTAATGCTGATCAACAGGACCTGGCAGATCGCTTGGCGGTTGTGTCTGACGCTCCCGCTATTTTACACACAGAAAAAAAAAAAAGAACTTGACTATGAACAATCAGCTAGTTTTAGCTTGCTGCTTGAAACGAGTTGTCGCGTATCACGCCTATTAGAATTTACTGACTTTCCTGTGAGATGCAAGAGACTTCTATCAAGCATCTCACGAGAAAGTAAATTCTAACAGGCTTCTATCAGGCAACAAGATGTCTCTAAATTTGAAGGAATTTTTAAAAGATAAGAGTTGTCAGAAATACTGAACTGAAGACAACGACTTTATTTACTTTATATAATCTTATATCACAATCATACAGCATTAAATGATGAGACGAATACAAAAACGACTGATTAATTATCTACAAAACATAATTATATTTTTTAAGATAAAAAATTTAAGATAATACATTTACATTAATTAATAACAATGCAATTAAATAAATTACTTGAATTCCCACTCCACCTAAGCTTCTATCCTTTACTAATTCAGATCTCCATTGTTGCAACTCATAATCTTCACGAATACTTTCTTCGTTTTCTTTAAAATAGGAAAACAATCAATTAAATATTGATAACTACTTTTTAAATATATAAAAATTTATAAGTAACGTACCGTAAAAGTGATTAACAATTTTAGTAACGTATGTCTTAATAGCTTCCCATATCGCAAGAGCATCATCTCTGTACGGATAATTAGGAAAAACGTTTGGATCATCCATCTGTAATCATAAAATAAAATTATTTAGAAGAAATAAAATAGTTTTAAAATACTTCTAAAATATCGTAAAAATAATAAACTTACTTCTCTTATCTTAAAATTATTTGGTAATATTCCATCCACATCCATCCTCCACCTGTCTAACCTATCCTCATTAAAATATGACATCATGATTCATTAGTAAATTTATAATTTAATTATTCAAATAATTTATCATGAACAAATGAAATTTACCCTTTTATGATTAATTGAAACATCCCATCTCTTCCTATAGTCATAGTTTTATCAACCCATCCGTTAACTGAAATCAACTTAGCCAATCCGCGACTAAATATTAATTCGAAAATAATTTTAAATATTTCTAGTTAAAATTTTTAAAAAGATACAAATTTTATAATATTTACTTACGAGTTTATTGCTAATAGAAAAAGAAAGTGAGGAGCCAGAAGTTTAAAAAGTGGATGGGATGGTGATAAATTCCGGTGTGTACAAATAACTACCCCTTCCATCAATAAATGAGTATTTCCTGAAATTTATTTTTTTTAACTATTTAAAAATTAAATAAATTTATTTTAAATCA
This sequence comes from Androctonus mauritanicus, assembly GCA_011317285.2. NCBI lineage: Eukaryota > Metazoa > Arthropoda > Arachnida > Scorpiones > Buthidae > Androctonus > Androctonus mauritanicus. The sequence continues at coordinate 9,598 of WUQG02457289.1, forward strand.
AATTTTAAAACGCCAATTGTTTTATTCAAGTTTAAAGTTTAAGTTGTTCAAATTAAAATTTAAAATTTTTCTTTTATTTGATGAAAATTAATCTTCCTTTTTTTTTTTATTTTAAAATAAGATATCTATTGTGTTTTCTACTTTTCTGTTTGTTTATTTTATTTAAAAGACCAACAAATAAAATATTAATTGCATTTTAGTTTTATTTAATTTTTATTTAAACAAATTAAATTTAATTTCTTGAATGAAATGTAAATATTCGATTTTTATATATCTTTTTTTTTTTGCTTTTTTTTTAATTTTTATTCCGAAATTGATCTTTTCAAGTTTTGTAACAAACATCAAATCATAATTAAAGATTATAAATTACCGAAAAAATACTGAAAACATATTCATGTAAAAAAATATTATTATATTTTTTAATATTAAATATAATAAAATATTAGTACACGGTACGCAATGTAAAAGTTACTTAAACTAATTTTATAAATATTTATTTAGTAAAAGTTATTTTATATTGTATTTTGAAAATAAAAGTTATTTTTAATAAAAAAAAATTAAGATAGTAATTATTTTTATAACACTAGTTCAAAATTTAAATAAATTAATCATTTAAATAATTTGGAATACAGTATTTATTTTAATTATTTAATACTGTATATGTAAAATATTCGTTTATTTTTAAAAGTATGCATTACATTTTCATTATAATTTCTAAACATAAAAAAAAAGAATATGCCAAAAATAATGCGAACTAAAAATTAGCAAATTTATATAAAAAGTATATATATGTTACCTAAATGAGTGCAAGACTGATGATAGGAAGCATCTGCGTTGTTATAATACATTTTTGCCAGGATCCATGTGTAAGGAGGATCACTTGGAAGAAATACCTAATACATATATAATAGTAATAAATCAGTGGCGAACCTACAGCTATCGAGGCCCGAGGAGGAAGTCTCTCTGGGCCCCCCTAATTGGAATGATCACCATACAAAATTTCAATACGAGTATATAATTAACATTTATTTAATCAAAATTAAATAGTTAAAATGATTTGGAAAACAAAAAAATCTTAAGACTAAAGAAAAAGCAACTTATTTCTTTGGAGGCCCCCTGATCAGAGGCCTGGGACAGTCTGCCCCCTTGGTATGCCACTGTGTGCAATGAAGTAAAATGAAACATTTTCGCTTCATTAAATAACTGAGATTGAAAGTACTTGTTTTATGCAATTTTGTTAATATTTTTACATCATTAAAAACTCATTTATTTAGTATAATTTATTGCATTTTTTATTTGTGTATTTACTCAATCACAATGAGTACTGCTAAATCAATAATATTCCAAATTTGCTCATTATTATTTAACAGTCACAAATTGTTAAATGACAAAGTTCTTAAGCATAATAGGATATATGATAGAAGAAAATTAAAATGTTAGATAGTGCTAATATAAAAGATTTTATTAAAGAATTATTTCTAGAAATATGCTTTTTACCTAAGATATATTGGTAATTAATTATAAAGATTCTTATTCTTTACAAATAGTGTAGAACAGTGACAGCAAAAGATTTTGGAGGCATAAAATTATTTAATAAAGTCTTTTTATGTAAAAATTCTGTAATAATTTGTATAAATCCAACTTGCATAGTGCACCAAAGCAAATAGGTCATATATAAATCATAGAGTTTGTGCATGATTCTTACTGACATAATAACAACAATACTTTGATAGTTATAATAGTTCTATATATAGAACTATTATAACTATCAAAGTATTGATAACATTATTGTAGAAGTTAATTCTTTAATCATTAAATTTCCTCTTTCAAAATAAGGTTATTTCAAAAATTTAAAAAAAAAAAAAAATTAGTAATGGTCAGACAACAGTATATAAGACAAATGTGATCAGTTTCAGAAATGATCATAAAATTAATCTGTAATTTTTTACATATTATTTACAATTTATTTATAATATACCAGTATATTGCATTGTATTTTTTATTTACAATTTCTGAAAGCATTTATTTGATTTTGTTCTATTCTTGTATTTGAGTAGTTAACTAAATTTCTGTTTTATTTTACATAGCTTGTGTTTCATTATTATTTGGAAGTATATGTATAAAATTAGTGTCTATCTGAAATAAAATATAATATATTGGAATTTAAAATTAATGAAACATGATTAAAAAATACAGTATTTGATGAACAGATTTAATTAAGATCATCAATTTTTATATTCTGATTTGTCACATGATATCTGCCACAGGAGCATCATTAGAAAAATTGTTTTGCAATCCACATTTTAAATATTTAATTTAATAAAAGTTACAACCAATAAAAAGTAAAATTTCAAAGTTTATTAAAGTCATTGCTGTTAAATCACACAATTTTTTAGCTCTAATTCTATGATAATATATAATAGCTTATATGATAAAACAATTTTGGAGGAATACAAAAATAATTTGTGGGACATGTTACCTCAAAAATAGCTTAGCAATATAAGACAATATTTTTTGCAAAATTTATTTATTTGGATGTTACTAAAAAACAAAAGCAGTTTTTCTGCTAGCATGTCAATATTAAGCATCAAGTTTCAAATAGAATAAATTTTAAAAAGTGAAGAAAATCATATTTATTTTTATTTTTATCAAATGTTGATTATTGAATAAACTTGATTATTTAATCTTAATGGGGAAGAGTAGGTTAGATAAGCCAAAAAGTCAAATAAATAAAGGGTTTAAATTATGGAATGCTATAACTATTATTAGCATCAACAGTGGCAGCAGCCATGTTTAACCGTAGAGCTGCCGCACTAATTACGGTGGGAATGCCACCGTAATTAGCGTTAATTATTAATGAGTTTATAAATTATCAATCCGTCGCGACAGAAATTGATTGACCCAAATATTATATATGATTACACTCCTAACATCATGTAGTTTCATAATATAGTGATCAAATCTGTGAGAT
>WUQG02457300.1:0-12567 GCA_011317285.2 Androctonus mauritanicus
AAAAAACAAAACCAAATGTTGAATTAATTAAAAAATTGAAATAATTTTTTAAATGTAAAATAAAAATAAAAGCCAACAAATATCATTAGTTAGTTTGAGCCATTTGATTATTTAGCTAGCCTAAAAAAATTTTAAAAAACCTTTTTTGAGGGCTATGTACAAGAGGGGGGACAAAAAGAAACAATACTCATAAATGGAAGTGCTAATGAAGGGTACACAAGAGAAAAAACATTTGGAAACCACTGTAATAGATAATTAAGCAAATTTCATGTTATACAAACAACATATGTAAGAAAATGTATCTTATATACTGTAATACATGATACTGCCAAAAATACTGTACAATACTGTATAGAAATATAATGTATTATAATACATTAACAAAAAACAGACAATAAAATAATATTGTACAGTAATAATTAGTCTGGGAGTCTGGGATCAAAATTAAATAATATGGTATGCAATCTGTATTTACCATGAATAGAGCTGTAGTTTGCAGACATCAATGTATAATTAACTAAGGTTGAATTTGATGAAGTTGAAGTAATACTTTACTATATGCATAGTATTGTAGTATTAAAGTTTTATTTTTTGAATTGTTCAAACCTTTATGTTTAAACATTTTTACACAGTAATTCACATTAGTAATTATGCACTTACACTAAATGATTGCACAATACATGTATTGTCCAGTAAAACTGTTTTCTTCCTTATTTTTATAATTATCTATTTTCTTTACATTATATTAAGCATACAATATTAATATGTACAATATTTGAGTGTAATTATGTACAATAACGTTAGAGTGTAATTTAAGCTAATAAATTTTTAATTTCGATATTAAACTGCAAGAAGTGCTGTGATATTCACTTAAGGTACAATATTTGTACTATACATATACTGGGTGAAGAAAAACTTTGCAGTAAAGTTTTGCATACTAGTAAGAGGCATTAAAACAAGTCAAAAATGTTAATGAGCATATGGTCTAAATGGCACCTTTTTCAAATTAGGATCCTTTAAAGCTAACAATTGCAATCAAACACACAAAGCACCCTTGACATATGTTGCACCACTCTCAATTGTGATTGGCTAACTTTAAAGAATCCTAACATGAAAACATGCTGTTTAATCCATATGTTCATTGACATTTTCAAATTGTTTTGATGCCCCTATCAATACGCAAAACTTTACAACAAAGTTTTTCTTTATTTTGTATAGTACAATATGTTATCTTAATACATATATTTACTGTGATGTAAATTAGATATATGCAATGTCATTTTATAGATGAAAATGCAATCTGTTTACATCAACTTCACGCCTAAATAAATTATGTTCACTACATCTCAATAGCCAAACAGTAGTTTTTATTCTGGGACCTTGGATATATATACAAATGGATGTTGTTCAAAATAATTCAAAGCAGTGCATACCTATATAGCAAAATATAATCATTTAAACAAATTATAATTAATTGATTCATAATGAAATGGTATTTTTACAAACTGAAAAACAGATTCATGCAGAATTACTTAAAATTTTCATTTTAACCAATTAGTTAAAGCAAAACTTCAAAAAATTAGAAATTTTATTGATATCTAAAAAATTTAATGAATAAATTTAAATTTCATTTTTAAAAAATTAGATTTTTAAATTTTTTTTTATTTCAAATCAATGATGCTAATATTTTCTTTTATTTTTTTTAGAAAACTTCAGATCATCTATAACAAATGAATTTATTATGGATAAAACTAATCCTAGTTAATCTAAATATATTTATTATTAACTGTGAATGTCCAGATAATTGTGTTTGTTCACCTAATGAAGTTAAGTTAGTTAAATCAGTAACATGTATTAATTTATTTCCAAAAACTATACCATTTTATACAAATGAACTACTTATAACAAAAGGAACAAAACCAACTCTTGATATTGCAGATACTAAAGGATTTGGTCAATTAAAAACACTTCATTTAATATATTTATTAATTGAAAATATTACTGATGGAACTTTTCAAGTAAATAATTTGTTAAATCTTTCAATATTACGTCTCAGTCATAATAATATTCGTCATATAACTTCAAAAACATTTCTAGGTTTGGAAAATTTAGAACAACTTTATTTAGACAATAATAATATGAGGTTGATTGATTCAGGTGCATTTATTATGATGAAAAATTTAAAAATTCTTCATTTACAAAGGAATTATATAGAGGAAATACCAAAACCACTTCCACATATGCTAAAAATATTATTGTTAAATGACAATAATATTGAAACAATTGGCCTACTTACTGAAAATTTAACAAATCTCAGAGAACTAAATTTATGTGGAAACAAATATAAAAACATTTTAAATAAGGATATAGGTCAGGCTTTCAATCTGCAGTTACTTTGTTTAGGAGATGATATTATTAACATACATCCTCAAGTATTTGCTTTGATGCCTCAACTGAAATCTTTATCCATTACTGGAAAGAATAATCCAACCTCTCAAACATTCCAGGGATTACTATTTTTGACACAATTAGAAACAATATCAATTAATTATGTACCAGTAACAAAAATTGACATGAATTTTGGATCATGGAAAACTTTAAAGCATTTTCATTTTAAAAATATTAAAAAATTAGTTTATATTAACGAAGAAGTATTTGAATCTTTTGGTAAAACATTAGAACTTCTAGATTCATCTGGAAGTACGATGTTCACTAAGAGTTTATTTACAAAAGATCTTCTGAAATTTTTAGTAAATCTCAAAATATTAAATTTAGCAAACACAGGTATAGTAACAATACCTGATATTAAAAGAAAGTGGTTACCAAATCTTCAAATATTGGATATTAGCAAAAATCCATTAACGTGTGCTTGCAAACTTCAATGGATAATAAATACCAAAGAGAAACATGGTCTAGAAATTGAATATATGGATGAAACGAAATGTGCAAAACCAAAAAGTCTTTCTGGTGAAATACTTTTTAGCAATAAAGTAACATATTCTATTTATATGATAAATAAAACTATGATGAATCAAGGTAATGAAGATTTATACATACAAGATAACTTAACAACAGAAAAATCATTATTATTACAAGAAATTAAAATAAATATTTTAACCAGTTTTGTGATAATATTAAGTATTTTAGTAGTTTTATTAATAGCTATAATTATAATATTAATAAAGTGTAGACATAAGAATACTAATTTCAAGTCATGATTGTATTAACTTTTTAAAATAAAATTTATACTATACTGAACCATTGATTGTGTGTATGTATTTACTGATTTCTCAACATACATAGAGTGATGGTTTGAACAATGTGATACCTTCAAGATGATAAACTATAATAAAAACACAAAAAAACAAGCTTCAAAGCCGAACCGAAAACTTTTTATTTAAAGTACTTTGAAGCTTGTTTTTTTGTGTTTTTATTTTGTTTCCCGAACCTGATCTCTGTTTACTATCGATAAACTATAATTTATGTTATCCACATTATATTAAGTATAATATTTTCCTAATGAAATATTAAAAAACCTTTATGTGAAAACATTATAAAGATCAACAAAATATCAAAATTAGAAACCTTAGAAGAAAAATGTACCTAATAATTCTCATAAAATTTTAAATAATTAGAAAAACTTCTTAAATAATAGATTTAACATAAAAAACATCAAAGATAATGGATTCTATTTATTCCTGTGTATTAATATGGTGCTGCCAAAAATCACTGAGAGCAATGTTCCAACTTTTGAGAATTACAAAGGTAGCTCTAAACAACAATTGATATAATATCCAATGGAAACTTATCTATCAACAGACTTAGCTTAATTTTAAAATGTTATTCTTCCTTTGATATCTTGGCCAACAGCATGGCTGGCTTAACCCAGTAAGCAGACAATGCATTGCACCAGGGCACCTTTGCAAGGAGGCCACCAAAATTATTTTCTCAATATTGTAAGGGCACTGAGTAGATGTTAATCAGGTTATCTGATCAGAGCTGGTACTGATCAGATGATCTGATTAAATATAATAAGATGGCTTTTCAAGCTTACTTTGAAAGATTCAACAACCTAAAGTAAAATTGAGAAATATAATTATATATCCAGAATGAAACATGGCTACTCCTACAAGTTCATGAAGTTGATTCATGATGCTACTATGAGATTTTTAATGGAGGAGCAACAGTTAATCTGTCAGTGAGTGCTTAATATAAGGAACCAACAGCACAAATAAATAGACTCATACCAATGTTTTATGAGAGATTTAGAATGAGTACAATTAAGAGTATAACAAATTTGACTATGACAAAGTTAGTTTGCAGAAGGCACCTGATTATCTTTAAGAAGTTAAGAAATGGTAAAAAGAATTATGCAAACTCACTAGGGATGAGTTTATACTATCCCTTGTAATAATTTGATGCTTAATCATAAAAAAGAGTTTATAGATGTGACTAGACAAAATTCTAGCTGATAGATTGGCTGATCACCAGGATGATATAAAGAATATTCTCTATATCATCTTGGTTTTTATGCTTCGAATAGTTGTGTATTTGAATTTTTGCTTTTGTCATTTTGTAGTGCTGCTATCTTTATATAGTACAAAGATGATTGGATACTAATCAAAAACATCATACATTTATAATAGAACAAATAGAATTGTTTTAGTGCTTCTTATTAATGTCTTTTGAAATTAGAATTTTTTTCATATTTTTTTATATCATTGGATACTGTGTTGGAAAACTAATATCAAAAATATAAAGAAAATAGCAAAGTGTTTTGAATAATTAAAATATCTATTTCCTAGAAATGGATTCTTTTTTTATCTAGAGAATCAGAAATTCTTTATGTAAATTCTTATAATTATTTAAATATAAGGCCAAAAATATAATATTAATAAATAGGCATCCTATTTTAAAATAATTAAATAAAAATATTATGATGATAATTTTCTTTGTCGTGTAAAATCATATGCTGTATATTTTGTTTTTAGTCAAATCATACTTATGCTAGCAGATGATATGGCATGCAATACCAGAAATCCACGTCCTGCTACCATCTATAATAATGCTCATCATCATATAAATGTTTATGGAGATGATGTAGAAGTTGATTATAGAGGATATGAGGTAAAATATAGTTAAAAACTTATTTCAAGATTTTTATATATTAAATTTTCCAGTTTATTATCTTAATCTCAGTTATTTAAATGTAAATAATAATAATTTATAACAACTTCATATCATCAAACTGTAGAGGAATAAAAGGATTTATGTCATGAATTATAACTATTCATAGTTTATATATGAAATATTTTGCCTACTAATGAAAAGTAATACTACTATATAATAGAGGACAATAAAGTTTTTAAAATTAAATATATTACTAAAGTGGTTAAATATATAAAACCATAAAGAAGTTCTTAAATAGTTATTTATTTGCAAAGCCCATGAACAAATTAGACCCAACCTCTTTCAACAACGCATGGAAATCGTGCATGACACACAAATAAATAACTATTTAAGAACTTCTTTATGGTTTTATATATTTAACCATTTTATTGTTATTAGTTAAGGATTATATGTTAATCAATGTATGGACATTTAACTTCTGTTAATTGGTTTATTTTCAAATATGTTTCTATAGTTACTTATGTAAACATTATATTCGACGTTCTTTGGAATGATTTTGTACGTTGAAGCTGACGATGATTTTAATAAAAATCGAAAGCGCTCCTTTACTTATAATTATTTTTATTGTGATCTATATAATTTGAAATTCCTGCCATAGTGCTGATAATTTTGTATTTTAAATAAACGGCAGTGTATAGTTTTGAGAAAATTTAGAATATTACTAAAGAAAATTAATTTATAAAACTTTATTATAATTTATCAAAATATTAAACTACAAACTTTTAAATTGAAATCTATTGATATATCATAGCTAATTTTGTAAATATTAATTATAATATACAAAATATTATTTTATTTTATTTATTATACTTAGTTAATGTGTAATTTGTAAATAAGAATGATACTTTATATTTATAAAAATGTTGAAATTTTTGTGTATTTATTATATTTTCCTGATATTGTTTCTGGATAATATGAATATAGTACATAAATGTATTTATTTCTTCAGATAATGCTATGTAATAAATTTCTTATAATAATGCATCTTTGGAACTAAGTTTCAGGAGGATTATAAATTTTTCAAATTAATAGAATTTACAAAGAATATAATGCTGGGTTTATGTCACTATTTTAAACTTAAAAATTGGTTTCTTAGACTTTAAAACCTTTTCTTCTATTGAAGTAAAAGTACTTTTAGGCTTGACTTCTCATCAGTTATATACCTCTCTAATGTAAGTCAACATTATTTTAAACATGTAATAGTTCACTGTGCTTAATGTAAACTTAACAAAAATAACATAAAATCTTAACTGTAAATACATTTTATACACTTTTTAATATTAATATGAACTAGAATAAATAGATTTTTGTTCAAAATCTTGAATCAGATAATTTTATAATTAATCATATAACGTATACATTCTTGTTATTTTGTCTAGCCTAATGATATCACAAACTACTATAAAGTTAAAATTCATAAAAATTTAAAATTATTTATGACATTATCAATATTTTTTAATAATACAGAAACATATTCAGTTGGGTCTCCAATGAATAGAACAATAAACATTAATTTTGGCAGTTTCTGCCCCCAACCCAATTAAAAATTTGACATCAAATGACATTAAATTGAGCAAATGAGACCCAAGAACAATTCAGACCTCTTGATCCATTCTCTTTTTGATATAAATACATGAAATACCCTTAAAAATTCATACTTAATGGATTTCATAAACATATTTGCATAATTGTATTAGATAGTAAAAATGATTATATATAAAAATATATTCTTTAAAATGCATTTTAAAGTACTTTTCTTATGTTTACTAAATTCTTATATTATTTAGATTTTTATTAAAAGAATATATTTTAATTCATTTTATAATAGAATGGAAGGCTGAATATTTATTAGAAGTTTTTAAATAATCAAAATATAACATATAATATATACAATAATTTAATTTTTGAATGTTATAATATGTACAAGAATTGTGATTTTTCTTTAATTCTATAATTTTTATAGGTAACTGTTGAAAATTTCATCAGGTTGTTGACAGGACGTTTATCCCCAAGTATACCACGTTCTAAACGATTGCTTACAGATGAACATAGTAATATTTTAATATATATGACTGGTAATTTTACTTATTATTACAATTTTGAATTCTTTATTACAATTACAATAATAAATACTATATAATGCAATAAAAAATTTAATCAAAGATTCCTTAACAAGCTAAATTCACTTTTAATTTCAAATTCTAAATTAATTAAATAAACTGTAACTTAAAAATATAAGTGAATTATGGTTAATGTTTGTTTAATATAATAATGATAATTATAATTTTAATTATTTTTTTGAAAAAACAAATTATTTTGATTTGTAATCAAATTGTAAATTACTATTCATTTTTCATATGGGCTCAGTTTGATTCAATAATTATGATCAAACTGTAATCATTAATGCTTTAATCTTTATTTAAAAATTCAAATTGTGCAATATCTTTCATTTTTAAGGCACGGCTCGGCAGAATAGATAATAGGGTATGAACAAATCAATACAACATAGAAATGAAAGAATTTATTAAAAAATAATAATCTACTCAGAAAAATGTAAGTGAAGTTTACAGTATCATGGACATCAAATCTCACTTCTTGAAGATAACCTGGATAGGTATCCATCATTATTGGCAACATATTCTTTCAAGCACTGGACAAAAGCCTGCATCATATGATTCAACATGTCCACGGGAATGTACCATGTTTATCTTGTATTTGATCCTTGAGGTCAGCCAGTGATTGAGGATGTATAATGAACACAATATTCTTAAGGTACTCCCACAAAAAGAAGTCAGTAAATGGATAAATCCAGTTACTATATTTGCCACTAAATGTTCATAAATCTGAAAATCAGACAACTGGGAAACATAGGTCACAACACAACCATAGACTGATAGGCAGTATAAGTAGTTATCATATTAGAACCATATCTGTGATAGATTTCAGTTGGCCAACTCTGGAAGGAGGAAGTCATCAACATCTTGATGTAGCAATCACCATTAACTGTATTGGTATAATGATGAGCATCCTCAAAGAAATATGGGCTTTAATACTGAATGATTCAATACCATACCATACTGTCACACATTTATCATAGAATGATTTCTCATGCAGTTGATGTGGATTTTCTGCATTTAATATCAGAAATTCTGGTTGTTTATATTCCCAGATAGTTCAAAATGGGCTCATTAGACATCAGAAGATTATTCAGGATCTGCAGATCAGTTATCAAGTATCCCAGAAAAATCTATGGTGGTGATCTGTTCAGAAAACTTTTTTGATGATCTTCAAAAAGCAGTCCTGTGCTATCAACTGTTACACAATCCTCATCTTGTATGGATGAAAAAAGGTCATCATAGATAACAAGGTGTGCTTGAGGGCCAATTGCTGAGGATTTTGGAATAATATATTGTAGGCCTTTTGCACTTGTGGAAGTGTCTGCTGTGACCTTAAATGGCCAGTGTTTTTTCAGTCATGGCATGATACGATATTATGAAACTGTTTCACCTTCCTTATGATCGTCTGATGGTCAGGAACTTTGTCCTGATATCCTCATCCAAAATGACAATGAAAGATTCTTTACATAGTGATAGGTGACTCATTATTTTGAAAATAAGTCTCCATTGCAAATGTGCGATGTTCTTCTGACCATGACATCATGATTACTAATAGTACTTCTTCCTCAATCTAACTCGCGTCCATATCCCATGCATGCACAAACAGTGTCACCATATTATGTGAATCAAATCTTATTATGCATTCTGTCCAGTCTTGTACATTATTAAAGATTTTAAACATGTAAAATCATAATTTTAATATACACAATATTTCATAACATTATTTTATAAAATTTTAATAGAATAATAAAATGAATAAATAATATTTTGTTTTGAATATCATAATTTATTCTATAAGTAATTTTATAATTTTTTTCAAAATATTGTTATGGGAAATTTCAAAGAATTTGTTTATTTGTTAAAAGTAGTTATTATGAAAGCAAACTGTGTACATAATTTAAATATTACTTTTAGAAAATTTAATATTTGAGGCAAAAGAAAGTTTTAAAATGCTAATAAATCACACGATTGAAAATATGATTTTATTAGCATGGTGCCATTCATCTGTTCATTAAAATGGATTTAATGATTTGCACTTTTATTCTGCCATTGTTTTATTTTTTTTAATAAGAATGAAGAAACTTTTAATTAAGTATAGTCTGATAACATGCTTATAATCAATTTTTTTAATGCTTACATTTTTAAGAAACAATGAGTTTACAGATAGTTTTGCCTCTCAAAATATATGGAAACAAGATTTAAGAAGCTGACATTTAATCAAAACAAGAATAATTGCTTAGAATGTTAGATATGCATAAAAATTAAATAAACTTTTTAATTTTAATTCATATAATTATATTTTTCTTATAAATTTTATTGATTTTTTAAAAACTATTTGATATAAAACCCATGTTATTAATAATAATAATATTAATATTAATAATTGATATAAAAAGTAATTATAATTTTTATAACTTGAAGCTCAAATTCTCATCAAACTAACTGATTAGGGCTGACCCAGGTGAAATGCATCTTTGTCAGAGAAGTTGAACAAAATATGTGAAATAAAACTTTTTATCTTTTTTCATGGTCTCATCAACCTTTCTTTTCATCATTCTTGTTGAATGTTGATAATATTCCAATCTGTCTACATAGGGATTTAAAGCATTTTCCCAATTAATTATCTTCCTACTTAAAATGCTTGTTGTATTATTAATATATTTGAATCTTTAAGATAAAAGTCACAATCTAAACCTTTATCAAGGCATTATAATAATAAGGTGTAGATAGTTTGCTTTATAAAAAAAAAAATAATAGATCAGTACTAGACAGAAAAATGCTTTATTATATATAAAGAAATGTTTTCAACCATTAAGGTTGAGAATGTTTCTTTACATGCAATGAAATATTTTCATGACCAGTTGAAAGTGTGCTATAAAAACCTGTGAATAATTTAAGTATGTCTGAATTGAATTATGAAGTATGTATTAAAGTGTTTTTTCTACTTAATGTTAGCTCTATAATAGGCTGAGGTTTAATGAAAATATACGATCTTAATATAATTTACATTTTAAATGTTTTATTAATCGTGCTTTTTATAATAATGCTAAATGATCTTTACAGCAGAATAATGTGGATTTTTCTTGAATGTTAAATTCAATAATTTTATTCTTTCCAGAGATTTTCAGAATGTTAATAATTTTGGATGTTGAAATTGTTGTATAACTGTATAACAATATCATTTTCCTTTAATAGAATTACTGCTATATAGATTTACTAGTACTTGTATTATTAAAAAAGTTACAATACAGTACCAGTACTAATAATAATGTGCTTAGTCATTTTAAAAAATAAATGAATTTGTACAACGTTAAATAAATTTTTTAATAATTAAAATACAAATTTTTATTTGAAAATACAGTTCCTCATTTTACTGTACCATACTTTATTCATATTTGTTAATGAACTTTTGCTGATATAACTTTATTTTTAATTATTTTTAAAATTTTATATAATTTAATAAGATTTTAATTATTATATTATATTGATAAAAATCTTTAAATGTAAATTTTGTCTGCAGGACATGGTGGAAATGGTTTTTTAAAATTTCAGGATTCAGAAGAAATAACAAATGTAGAATTGGCTGATGCATTTGAACAAATGTGGCAGAAAAGAAGGTATTTTATATTATCATTCATTTAACATTGTATAATTTGATTCATTTATATTAGAAAGATATGCATATTTTATATTTAAATTTACATGATTGTGATTTTAAAAAATTACAATATTCTATAATAATAAAAGATCATTTCCAAATGCATATATATATATATGTTTCTGCAATCGCCATAACATCAAAGAAAGTAAAACTGGAAAACAGAATATTTGATAACAGTTTGAGGTTGGATATAAATGTAATAACCGGTGTCACAGATAATAAAAATGTCATCAAAATTGTCAAATATCATTAAAATTAGACTAGAGATTGGAGAAATTTTTATAATAAAAATGCTTAATTATCATATACAAAATAATTTGTTAGATTTCTATTTGATTTTCGTTTAATTTTTGAATTCTGAGATAAACAGAAAATATTTAAGGTATTTCCCATGACAATTGGATCAAAAATTTGGTGGTGGGCCAAAAATATTTTTTTTATAAGATATCTAGTAACTTTTCATTTTGAAAATATTATTGAATTCTTCCTGATTTAAAATGGTCCATCTTGATTGGATAATTAATTTAGGATTGGCCAGAAAATTATTTTTTCTCATATAAAGTCTCTAAAAAAATACACTGCTATTATTTTTCTATTATTACAAACAACTTACTTACAAACAAGCCTTTAAATATTGAAAATTCACATAGATTTATATTTTTTTCATGTAAAAATAATGTAACTGAGGAAAGATTAAAAAACCAAAAATGTTATTACATCTATTTTGATAACAAAATAAAAAAAATTAAAATTGCCAATTTTTCTTCTTAAAAACATGTTTGTGAGTAAATTTAGTAATGTTTTGATTAAAAAAAAATATTAGATGATATACTATTTTAAAGGTTTATCATGTTGATTTCAGAAAATGTTAGCAATATTTTTGTGATTTTAAAATACTTTATCTTGGTTAGATAATTAATTTGAAATAAATTAAAGATTTTTTCATAAAACTTTTAACTCATTCCAAATATCTTAAAGATTTTTTCATGCTAATTTCAAAAATGTTACAGAATTTTATTCAGTTTAAAATATAAAACAATACACTACAAAAAATTTCTTATTATCTGAATAGCAGTTTTTTAGTAATTTTTTTATGCGAAAAATACATAATTATTTTTTAAATCAGTTATTGTTTTTAAATATTTTTTTGACCATTCCTGCTTATTCAGAAAATTATGGATTACATTCTGCATATCTCTTTAAATAGGAAGTCTAATTTGAGTAAACAGATTCTGCATAAGATTTTCTTCTTGTCAATTGAAGGGCAGTCAGCCTGCCTAATTTTTGATATATATTTCTCACTGAAAGCATTATGAAGGTTAATGTAATGGACATCAAACTGATCTAAAGCTTTTTCATATACTCAATTTCCTAAACTTAACTGTGTTCCTAAACTATCTCATAAAATAACATTTATGAATACTTTTTATTGTATTGCTTTTTGCATCTGAAATAATTTTTCTCTGATACAAGTTCCCAACACAATTGAATAAATATAATGTTTTATGCATAATTATAATGACAATTACTAAATAACAATTACTCAGGGGATTAAACCGTTAACCAAATATCCATCCAAAGCACAAACTCCCCCTGGTG
>WUQG02457311.1:0-12567 GCA_011317285.2 Androctonus mauritanicus
GCAATTTTTTTGACGAGGGGTACTCAGTGTTACGAAAATTATAGAAGGGGTACACTGATGTTGAAAGTTTGGGAAACTGCTATAGATGTATCTGTTTAAAAATTGTGAGCAATTCAATCTTCTGAGCTAAAGATGAAAAAGTAATGAATGATGAGTTTACTCTGCAGATTAAGATTATTTTTTTTTTGTTGACGAGAAATTATGCTAAGTATTAAAGCAAGTGCAGTATATGAATTACTTGTATTGTCCTTATAACTTTTAGAACAGAATATACAGATACTCCTTTAGTTGCTACCATAATTCATACATAAGTTTTGTTTGTAATTCAGATGCTGCTGTTATTTTGGCTCCATAAGTACTGAAATAATTTTATATAATGTATACTGTAATATATTTCACAATTGGATCAATTAAAATTTTTCTTATTTCATTGATTTTAATGAAATGTTCCAAAAATAAAGTGAGGAATTTTTAGTATAATCACCATAATACTACTGTAATATATTAACTAACTGTGTATATTGGTTGCTAGAGCATTTTACTATATACTAATATTATTTAAAATTATTGAAGAGTTTTGAAATTCTGTGAAATTTGAAAATGAAATTTCAAATTCATAAGCACAAACATTTGTAATTAGAATGTCCATAACTAGAAGAGTACCTATATTTTGATTATTATTTATGCAATTAATTTATATATTAAATTATATTAAAGATGGTTTTTATTACATTTTAATCCATTAATTTTAATCATTCTTAAATAAATGACATATACAGAAAATAGGCATTTAGTTCTTATCAAACTGCTTCTTGGAAATAAAAAATTTTACAGGATGATTCAAAATTATTGTCAGAGTTTCTATGGTTTATAATTTTCAAACTGAAAACAATAAAATAAAAATACTTGTAGCACATGAAAATATAATTCAAAAGATTTTATTACTTAGGGATTCAGTATTGCAGAATGTTAAACAACTTCAACATGCATGCATTTCTTAGCACATAAGATTTCTGAGTTGAAATCAATTTCCCTCTAAATATTCTTCACATTTGACTAACTGTTTTTACTACAACAAAATTATGATGTTGAGTTCATTGAGGAAGGTCAAAGAAGTCTTGTAAACAATGCCCTTCATATATCCCCACAGGAAGAAATCAAAAAGCATAACATCTGATGATAACAGAGGCTACAAAACTGATCCACTATATCCAACCCAACACCCAGGAAAATTCATATCAAAATTTTCAGATAATAAGAGTCCAATTTGGTAGTGTACCATCTTGCTGGAATATCACATTTGGCTAATGATCATCCAACTAGAATAACAAATATAGTTGTAGCATGTCCAGATAGGTCATCATTGTCATTGTTTTTTCTGCAAAGAAAAAAAATCCCAAAACTTCCAAGCACAACAAAGCACACTAGACATTCAGTTTTGGAACATTTGAGTATTTGAAAGGCTCTCTCTTTTAAATCCTTAAATGGCATGATGGTTTCTGATCCCCATATTACTTTCTCTTGAGCATTTTACTATTTTGAAGTATGACACCATATTATCTCCCAGATATCAATGCTGCAAATATAGTGTTGTTAAATAAAACTTTTTGAATTAAACTGTTATATTCTGTTAACAGTTTTATTCTGTTTCCAGTTTGAAAATTAAAGGTCATGGAAACCCCAACCATACTTTTGAATCACCATGTATAAAGTTATGAATATTTGTATTATATAGTAATTTATTCAGATGATAATTTATCTGTTTTCATAATATAGAACTTTATTTATAAAAGGAAAAATTATACTATTTTTATTGTGAATGTAAAATAAAATAAATATGTATTAACATAAATGTAAAGGAAAATTCGTTCGGTTCATTGGAGTTGATAACGTGTTTTCCGCTTCTTCTTGGCTAGAATTTTGACTGCCTCCACAGTTTTAATCTTTTCAGGATCCGTTATCACTTTAATGTTCTTTGCCTCATGCCATTTCAGTATCGCTTCATACGCATTGAGTTGTTGTGCTAGGGTTGTCATTACTCTCTGTTTTTCTTTGTCTGCTTTATATTTCATCATAATAAGCAATTAATTTTTTTAATATATAAAACAAAATATAATTAGTTATATATTTTCTTAATTATAAAATTTTTCATTAAACCATTTAAGAATAGATGTGTGTGTGTGTGTTTCTTTGTTTTTAAGAATGAAGTCTATATAAAATTAATTAATATTTTGAAATAATTAAATCATAAAATTGAAAAGAATAACTGCATGATTAAATATATTTTTTCATTAATTACTATCTTCATCAACAGAACTGTGTAAAAAGTCACTTGAAGAAGAAGATGTACCCGAAGAAGAAATTGAATCAGAACTTGGTGTTATTAGGTAAATATTTTATAACATAATTTATTACTTTATTATATCAAATATAAATATTTGAAATTTGAATATTTTAGTCATTGTTAAATTTTAAAGAAATCTAACTGTCAAATATATTAAATATAATTTCTTAAATAAATTTGGATTTATTAAACTATATAAATAATTATCAATAATAATTTTTAAGTAAAGTCATCACCATCTCTATGTTAATAATTGAATTATGAGTTTTTTTATTATTATCTAGCTAAATAACTTATATAAACAATCATTACTGATGAATATAGAAAAAATACTCCCAACTGTTAAACTGACAAATTCCAATATTTTCATGTTTTTATGAATCATAAATTCAAATCTTGTATTCCAAATTATGAAATATCTTCTAAAGATTCATTATAATTCAAATATTTTAAATTTAGCCGATGATGTATCTTACAACATTCTTTCAATTTTTGTTTTGATACTATTTATCATTTCAAATATCTAAAAACCAGTGATGTTTTTTTAGAATTGTAAAAATTTTTTAAAATAATATTATATTCTAATTTTATTCACATATTAGATCAAAATAATTGTGATCCAGTATTTTGCATAAAATTAATTATTAATTTCTAAGAAAATTTATTTTATCTTAGTAAAGTTCCAGTGCTGCTTGAGCTTTTCTGAACATAATTTTTCTTTTTATATATTAATAAATTTCATTTAATGTTGCATCACTTAGTGTCATATTTCTCTTATGTTGCGATATGACAATTGATCAAACTTTTTACATAAAAATGTCTATTGTTACATGATAATGTAACATGACAATTTTCATTTACATAAAAATGAATAGAATGTTGATGTAATGATATTTTATGTCTAGTTCATATCACATGTCAAATAATGATGTATTAGATAATATAATATGGAAGTTCCATATTGTTAATTTCATCTTTGAAATTTTTTGACCAATTACAGAATTATCCCTGAACCTTAATAATATTCCAGTCTTAAATATTTCTGGCAATCAAAGGATTCAAATTAGAACAATATGAAATGTGCTAATTTCTAGGTCATATATGACATTGTATTGTTCATAGTAATCTTAGATGTGCTGCCAGGATTTTTGAGACCATAAATCCAGCTCATGTTTTCTGGTTTCATATTTTTTGGTATTTATGATCTCTACAGACAAACTGCCTTTTTTTTATTATAAATATATTTTTGTACTGAATAATTTAATGAAAAATATTATAAAGAATATACAAAACAGGACAATTGGAATGCTCAGAGATTGCAAATATAAAAAATAATATGAATCAAAATATAGGCTAAATTATAAAATATGATGCAGCTGAATTTTATAATACAGATAATGGTAAAGATGAAGTCTGCTCCATTAACTATTTACTTTCACTTACAAACTTCTAAACCCTTTCATATTACTAACATTGGATAACAGCACTTTAATGCAGTTCTGGGAAAACACTTATATTTTAATAATTAGACATACAAACGTTTTCGGCCTTTCAGCCATCCTCGTGTCTAATTATTAAAATATAAGTGTTTTCCCAGAATTGCATTAAAGTGCTGTTATCCAATGTTGGTAAAGATAAATCTGATTAATCTTAAATACATATTAGTGATTGTTATAATTCAAATTATTGTGATGTCAAGATAGAGATGAAACTTTTACTTAGTTCAGAAACTTTTACTTAGTTCAGAAAATATTTATATTTTCTGAACTAAGTACAATGTTTTGGGATGATTGTATTTTCTTTTACTGGAGGATCTTTCCATAATTCTTTAATCTTATTTGTAATAGGAAAATAGTGTCTTTTATCTGTAGATAGGATTTCTAATGGAATAATTCTGTTTAGATGTGTGTAGTAGACCACTAGATAATTGGAATGCTAGGCTTTTGTTCCTATTTATTCCTAACCATAAGTAAATATTCAGCATACATGAAATTTACTTCATACTGTTAATCTAATTTCTGTTATATTGACAAAAATTGATATTAAATAATACAACAAATTGAGTTTAACTATTTCTACATATTATGTATATGTTCCTTGAAACCAGGACAAGTGAACAATTGATAAAATGGTAAAAATAAAGAAAAAAAGAAATAGTGAATGATAATTGGTTAATATGAATTTTATAATGATAGCTGCCATATAAAAATAATGAAATGTATAGAAGCCATTTCCATATAAAATTGAGCAATTTTAGAAATAAAATACAATAGATCCCTAACTTAGGCAATTAAATATGTTTCAAAAATTTTCAGAAGTCCACCAATGTTTAAATTTGTTATATATGAATATGTGCATTGATAAACAGAATAATGAAATAAAATTTATGAGCATACTTTGAAATGATGATAAGAAAATTTAAAGCTATAATGACTTTTTTGTTGACTTTTTTATTTTATTGACATTGAAAATGACTTTTCATATGAAAAGAATTTGAATTTTTCATATGAGAAGTCATTTTGCTGGATGTTACTGAAGATGGCTTTTTTAAGCTGAAAGATCTTTTGCAAATAATAAATATATCAATCTTTCACTTGAATTTGAGCTGTTGTTAAGATTTATTTTCATATAAAAGTGTTAGCTTCTCGAAAGTGTTTTCATCAGTTTTTGATGATGAAATTCCTTTAAACTGTTGATCATTCTAAAATAAAAATCATCTCTGGAATGACTATTACATAGTATATTATAAATTATAATGCATTACTAATTAATTAATATTTAGATGGCTGGCAAAAAATATTAAATCTAAAAAATTTTTAAATTATTGTAAAATAGTTTAAAATGCATTTTTTTCAATTATTGAAACAGAAATTATTTTTTTCTAATAAATATATTATATTTTATTGTCTGTAAATATTTTATTGCAAAATTATTATTCTCCTCATTATTCCTAAAATTCTTCCAAATCAATTTTAGTAATAACATCTTAGAAATTTAAAGAATTTTGATTTATTGCAATTCAAAGTTTTTCATTGCTTATTCTAACTTATTTTAAATCCAGGAGAACTGAGTAGTACTTGGAGGTTTTGTTTAAACTAATTTTTTACTGAAGGTTTATAAAAAAAAAAATTTGTATTGTTGTATTTAATAATAATTTAATTTAGAAACTTTTTAAAATTAAATACTGCAGTGCATGTTTTAGTTACTTTAATAATTATATTTAATGTAAATTTAAATGCTAATGAATTAGAACAGAATTATTTTTGTTGTGCAGAACTGAAGAGGGAATATAAGAATTCTGAAAGTGTTATTTTGTATTTAATAAAGTAATTTGTCTTTAAGTATATTAGTTCCTGTTAATTGGCTAGTTGTGATTAAATATATTACAAATTCAGATTTAAAAATAAACTATAAATTTTAATTTTAATATTTAATAATTAAAAATTATTTTTTTATAAAATATTGAAAATAAAATTTTTATAGAACCCAAATGGGTTATGCTTTACAAATGAAAGGAAAACCAGATCAAGCCTTGAAATTATATAATCAAGTGTTGAAACAAAGGTATGTGAGATTATATTAATTATATTTTATTGTTACATTATTAAAAAAATTAATTAAAATTAATTCTCTTATACAGTAATTAATTGTATAAAAGATTTTTTTTTATAAATATTTATTCAAGAAATCACAGCATATTTACAATAATTTAATAAAATTTTTCAATATCACTTTGTAGTTATAACTTATCTTTCACTAAACATTAAATTATAAAGATTTAAGTAACTTCTATAATAATTTCTTAAAATGTGATTAAATTTTTGTTATATATTAATATAATTGATATTAAATATTTAGAAAATATAACTAAAATAAAACATAAATGAATTTAAATAGATAATCAAATACAAAATTTGTTAATATATTTTTCTGTATTGAATAGCAATTTCACTATTGATTATTATCTGAAGATTTAAAATAAAAAGTTGCTCCTTGAATTCTTATAACTTGCATAACTCATGAATTATATATGTATTTACATAATATAGTATTCTCCTATTGAAATACAGAATTTATTCTAGAGATATCATGTATATTAAAACAGCATAAATAATAAATCTCTTAGAAAAATGTTTGGATTAAATTAACCCATTGAGTCTTTGCCATTTATACACAAAAACAAAAAAATGATATAAAAAAAAATTCAGTCCTGATTTTATTAATCCAGCCTTTGCAAATCAATTTTTTTTTGTGTGTAATCAGTGAAAATACAGCCTTTTGACAGTGGATGCTAAATTTTTTCAGTTGCCAAAATATTTATTTTAAATTACATGTAAACAAACATTATTTATATTTGAACAGCTTGATAGAATTTGAACTTTTTTATCACATCCTGTCAATTTTATGGTCTGACTTACCAAACCCATTCCAATTATCTGATTTGATAAATGACATTTTGGAAATTTTTGGAAAAAAATATTGTAGATAATAAGAAAATAATGGTTAATTCTGTTAAAATAAACTAAAGTATATTGTTATAATTTTATTTATTTTTTATTTTATGTAATCATTCATTTTTTATATTAATTTTACTGAAATTTAGGAGAAATTCGTGAAAAACAAAATGTAAACACCCTCAGACCATTTAAAGGGGGTGACACTTTTATTCCTATACAGAGACTACTCCTTTCTCAGTAAATTGCATTCAAGCCTACTTTATACTGCAGCATGTGATATTGGATGGGTTATACAGCAAACTGTCTTAGAGCAACATAAAAGAATATATTTGTTTATATATGAGATGAGATCATTTTCATATATGTTAGGATTTTTTCATATAAATAAAAAAATTTATAAAAAGTATTGCTAAAACTTTCCTGTACCCCAGAAATATCCATACTACACTTAGTTGCTAGTTTTTTTTAATGATCAGATATCAAAAAAAATATAGTTTCTTAAGCATTAAAGTTTTTTAAAATAAATAAAATAAATTAAAATAAATTTTAAAATAATAATAAACATTTTAAGTAAATATATTTTATATTTAGTTTTATATGAAATAGCATTATCATGTTGAAAACAACATTTATATGTTTAATTTTTTTATGCTTTAATTATAACTGAAATATAAATTTTACGATATTCATGTATATTTACAATAATAGAAAGCTTTTTAATTGTATTTTAATATAGTCTTTTTAATAAACTTATTATTTATGTTTAACTGCCTTTAATTTTATTAATTAATTTATAATTTTCCAGACCTACAGATATAGCTCTTGCTGCTGTAGCTTCTAATAATGTTGTAACAATAAACAAAGTAAGTTACTAAAATATACAAATTAAAGTTTTATAGCATTTAAAAAACTTCCTTATATTTTCTAGCCAATACATTTATCAGATATATGTAGCATGTGAACATATTTTACTGATTCATAATCCAGTTGTATAATAATTTGTCCTATATTAGTTGAAAATTCAACATTTAATTCATTTACTTATATATAAAATTGTGAAAATGATATAAATTTTTTCTGGTTGGACCTTTTTAATCTTGATCTCTGTATCCACATATTTTTATAAAAATTGCAGTTTTTTTTTTCTTTTGCTGTTACTTTTGATATTTATTCCATTTAAGAGTATATGAATTAGATTTGTTCTTCCCACTTTCTATTGATATGATAATATGCTTAAATATTATTCTATTTGAATAAAATTCATATATTTTATTCAGATACATTAGAGAACTAAGCCAATTGATACTATTACTATCACTTCAGTATTATTGATATATTAAGAGATAAGAGATTTATATACTTTGGAGTGGTATCTTGTGTAAATATTATCCAATCTGAATGAAATTTATATACATTAATAAGGCATTTTAGGGAATCAAATTTATCTAAAATAATTGATATTGGATCATATGTGATTGAATACTTGTCAAAACAATCTTTCATATGTTATCAGACTTGAAAGAAATTCATATATATTATTGGATATGCTAGAGGATTATATAGTTGCTATAAATGATCAAATAATCAATTTTGTATATTATGTAATAATAACAGATTAATTCTGATTTCTTTTTAATATATAAGATATAAAAATTCAGTAATTGTAAAAATATTTAATGATGTTTCCTGTTCGTTATATTATTCATTGTACCAATGTTTTGTTTACAAGTGCATTACTAGTTGATATAGTGATCCCTTTGATCATCATCATTCTAATAATATTTAACACTTAAGAGACCTGGAATATGACTTGAGTTTAATATGTATATATATCCATAGAATCTACAAATCACATATTATAATTTTTGTCTAGAACAAATTTATAGCAAAGATATTTTTTTCCAATAATTCTAAATTACAATAATATTAACTTATAGAACATTGAACCAGCATTTTATCAAGGATAATGGTTTTTTTTAAATTTTAGTAAGTGCAGTGCTTTTCTCAAAAAAATCCCCTCCAAGCACTAGTATGAATGTATTTACATTAACAATTTGAGTGTTTATACTTCTGTTAGTTTTGAGTACTTTCAATACTTTGAATATAAATGTAATAAACTTGCACTGTTTTATAAATGTCATAAATCTGCATTGTTTTTATAATAGTAGTAATGATTTTTATGTGTAATCAGTTTTCATTCTCAATCTTGAACTGAAGTTACTTCTCATCAAAATATATTTTAATATATTCAATGAAAGTGTTCTAAAAATTATTTTACATTCAGCTGATAAGAGAAGAAAACCTACCCATTTATTTTCTTCTACCTGTTGGCCATTTATCCAGTTTAAGAAATGGTCCAACTAAATGCACTGTTACCCTGATTTATGAGCTTAGAGCATTTAAATGCTTTTACATCAAATTCTTCCAACACAAAGCAAGCCTATAAGTAAGATGTTTACAGAAAATCTATTTATTACAAAAATGTTTTTGGTTTTCTTCAGTTGTAATAATATTGGAATACAAAAATGTATAGAACATGTGCTAAACTATTTTGAATATTTAACAGTTTTTTTTATCTTAAAAAATTATAAAATTTTTTCACTTTTTGTTTTTTTTTGTGTATTTTATTAAAAATATACAAGTTAACAGTTTTTTGTTTTATTATAAAATTTTAACTTGTATAATTTATTAACATAAAACTTAATTACTTAATGTAAAATAACTTCTTAGGATTGATATACAATAACCATTCATCTTTCAAATACATTATGTATTTAAGTTCATTAAGGTTAAAATTTATTTACTCAAGAAATGTTTTTGGTTGGAAAACCAACCCTCTTCAGCTTAACACAAATTGAATATGGAATGTAGAATAAAATTAAATCTACATTTAAACTTCTATATTCTCACTTGTTACATATAGATTAAACAAAATTATATTAGAAATAAACATTTAAATAGAGTTTTTAAATATCATCTAAATCTAACATTAAAAATATCTTTAAAGCAATAATTTTGTGCAACATTTATATTGCCTTCTTTAATTATATTCAGGCTCCATCATACATTGTTATCTAATTAAAGAAAGGCAATATAAATGTTGGTGGGATGACAGAGAAAAGGGACCAAAAAGTTGATCATGCATATAGCAGATTAAGATGAGTAAGACAAGATTTCAAAATGGAGATGAATATGATAATGTCATTCTGATGATGATAATGTCATTCTCATGATAATGTCATTCTGTCATTCTGAATATGATAATGTCATTCCTATGCCATTGGTCCATGTTTCGGGGAGACTGGACATGGCCATGAACTACATGCAATGCAAAACATCTAAAGTCAAAAACTTTCCAAAGAAAGAAAGGGGAATCCTTATCTAAGACAGGCTGCTTAATAATATATTGCCAATGCTTAACAAAGCAACTATAGGAGCAATGAATACAGAGGCAGTTGAGGTTTGGTCTATTTCGTATTCCCTAATAGGGAAAAGAGATAACACAAATAGGAAATATTTGCAGCATGCAATGCAAAAGAAAAATAATCTGAAGCAAAATGTCCAGAATGCATTTTTGGAGTACAGCCTGAATGATGACAAATCTAGATAAAATAGAAACCAAAAGCAAAGTCATTAGACATGCTATGCAACTCTGCTACTAGAATCACAGGAAGCATGCAACAGCAACACACAATGCTATCTGTGCCAATGATTACTATCCTACACTACAACTATTGCATTAGCAGAATGACTGACATTGTTGCCTACTTGAACAGGTATGAACAGATACTGTGATTGTTTGGGTGTCACCACACAAGATAATCATATATATGCAAGTTGAACAGGCACACCAACAGTCCATGCGTATCCAAATGCTGACAGCATATCACTTAAAACAGGAGGGAAGGCAGCCTGCCTGCCAATGCCCTGTGCTTTCTACCAGTTTGCATTTATATCTCCATTGCATGATATCATATTTCATCCAATTAATCATAGATATGGGAAATATATAGATAGTCTTCAACTTATGACCACTTATACTTATGACAATGATGTAATGAATCAATATCAGTAAACTCTGTGATTGGTCATTGTAATTCCATGAGTTTGTATCTCTGAATCAATAATCTAACATATAGAAAACATCCCTTTTGTGTTTGGTTCTTGTAATTTTGTGTTCTCTCTGTTTATTAAGATAATATATAGTATCCTAGGAAAAATTAATAATAAGAAATCCATAAATTTTGGGAATTTATGATTTACAACTATTCCAATTTACAATGGCAAATATAAATCAAGGACTATTTATATTTTCTATTTTCTGTATTTTATACTAGATGCAGTTCTTGATTTTATATTTTGCATATTTAATTATAGATTAAAAAAAGAATTTTTTTTTCAAATCTGTTCTTTAATAAATAAATATTTTTAGGATCAAAATGTATTTGATTCAAAAAAGAAAATGAAAACTGCCACATCAGAAGGTTTAGAGTACAAGTTGAATTCAAGTCAATGTCACATAATTGCAATTAATCATTGTTTGCTTTTGCTTCATACAAATCAGCTAGAACAATGTAGACGTCAGCTCCAATTATTGGAAAAGAATTTTAAGCAAAATTCAGTAGATGCTACGCTTATTCATGTTGCTTTATTATGTAGAGAGAAACAAGTTAACAAAGCTGTCAGTCTTTTAAAGGTAAGTAATTCATGCAATATATGAATCCCTAAAATTTATCTTATTTCCAAAATTTTTTATATTTAATATATAAATAAGTTGAATATGATGTGATTGCTTATTTAGAATCTACATAATATAGACAGTTAACAAAAATTTTATATCAATTCTGTGGTCTGATGGAAAAAACAAGATAAAATGCAACATTGTGATTTTGAGAAACACAGTTTAAACATATTCCTACTTTGATTTTCTATTTCTATTTTGAAACAGAAAAAAAATGCGTGAAAGGTATTTCTAAGTCAAGATTATATTTTTAAGTTGAGACAGAAAAATACCAACAGAAATAATATATATTATATAGAATTTTGTAAACTGATTTTTAATATAATTATGAACATATCTTGCTTTTCTAAGAACAACTATTTTAGATAGATTTACATATGAGAAATACTTAAATATGATTAAATAGGAAAATGCTGTGAAAAATATTATTTAATTGATGAGAAATAGTACAAAATGAATACATATAGGATTAAAAATGAATACATATTGGACTAGAAAAACATGAATGATTAAGCAGGCCTACACAGCTATAATAGAAAAGATATACCAAATCACTGCTTTCAACGGTAGATTAGTTACAAATGTACAAGTGAATCAAAGCACTTTGAAGCAGTCCAGATAGTTTCAAAAAACATTTAATAATCAGTAAAACTGGAGTGCTTTCGGCTTACATGCCATCTTCAGCACAAGAACAACAGAATAGAATACAAAAATTCCAACATTCTAGAACAATATGCTTAAAAATTAAGATACAATGGGCAGTAAAAACGTTATGAGGATAAATATATAAATTATAACAAACCATTATAGCGGAACATAAAATAAAATAATTACATAAAATATATACAAGATACCGTATATACTCGTGTATAAGCCGAGGTTTTTTTCCCAAAAAAAGTTTCTGAAGTGGGGGGTCGGCTTATACACGGATCAAAAAAAATCAACTTTTTTTGACTGGAAAAATTGAAGTAATAAGCAAACCCATAACTTATTGAACGTCTCCTGAAGACCAGGAAGAATAATAA
>WUQG02457322.1:0-12567 GCA_011317285.2 Androctonus mauritanicus
AGGTGTGTGGGGTATAGTAAGTAAATGGGAGATTAAGGTGTGTGGGGTATAGTAAGTAAATGGGAGATTAAGGTGTGGGGTATAGTAAGTAAATGGGAGATTAAGGTGTGGGGTATAGTAAATAAATGGGAGATTAAGGTGTGTGGGGTATAGTAAGCAAATGAGATGGACTCTTCGAACTTGCACCCACTTCTTTCTCTATATTTCTAAACATTTTTTTTTATAACAGTATTTATTTTTAAAAAAGCACAAATATCGCAGAAAACGAATCCAGAAAATTGTGTCTGTTAACAGACACAATTTTCTGGATTGTTGTCTGTTACAGAATACATTAAAATGCATTACTATAATGTATTCTGTAATAGGCAAGTTATTTAGAAAGAGATGTTTATGTAATTGATGTCATATCATATAAAATGACTTTAATTTACCTGTATATCAAAAATAGAATATATTTACCTGAACGTGACAAATCCGGATATTTGAAGTTCCAATTTTTTGTTTGTAATAATATTACCTTATATAACAAAAACAATATAATTTTCGATAAATTTTATTATTAATTACTCAGATTAAATTTTTATATTAATTTTTAATAAAAATTAAGCAGAAAATAATAATTCTAAATTTTGAATTTAGTAGCAAGTTAAATAACTTTTAAATAGTATAAGTTAGTTTAAGATACTCGAAACTTATCTTTTATCTGTTTTGCTCAAATGAAACTTAAATATTTTATAAGCAAAACGAATATTATGTTGATATACTTGTATATACTATAGTTATAGTATCCATATCAAAATTGGATATCTGTTGTGTATATTCTATAGAGTTTTTATTTTCTACATACAATATCGATTTTCATTCAGTTTTATTTTTAAATTTTTCTATAATAAATATGTTATATTTAAGTGTGAAGGAAATATGTAACCAAAGTAAATATTAATAAGGTTTTACTTGCAAAATACATATTTTTTTTTATTATTATTATAGTTGATATTTACCGACCAACATATTTTATAATATAAATAAATAAAATTTAAGATATTTAGTAGCAAAATAGTGAATTTTGTTTCTGATTTTAAGCGTAAATTAAGTATTACAATTTATATTTTACATTTGAATTTTTAAAATGATCCCAAATCACCCGAAATTCTGATATTTTATATCATGTGATCTGAACCCCACGAATCCTTAACTCTGCTTTCAGAGATTGTAAGTTTTAATCATATAAATGCGGTAAAATTTAAAGAAATTTTACATAATTTAATAAGAATAAGTTTATAAAACTTTGTGATTTTTTTTCAAAATATCTTATTCTTTATAATTTTTTCTGAATTAGATAATTGAAAATCCACTTCCCAAAACTCCTGCCTGAGACGATACTATAGTATTCTGTATTTTGTATTGAAAGTATTCGTTAGTTTCTGTGTAATGTTAATTATGTACAGATAAATACAAATGATCATCATTTAGAATAATATATATTTTCTATTATAACATAATAGAAAGTAGTATGAAAAGGTTATGACCTACATAGATGATGATATATATCGTACTTCCTATTAGTAGAATTATAGCATGTCGTACGTCTAACCTTTGTAGAAGAGCATGGATCTTCTCATTCTATTTATCATCACAGGTTTTTTTATTGACTGATAGCTATCTTTATATTGAGGACATGCTCTCATTATATGAAATACAGATATTTTATTAATTTCTAATTCATACAATGAAAAGATCATTTTCTTTTAAACATAATTTATATTTTTTAGCTGTTTGATGAATTGTGAGATCTAATCTAAAAGCCTTTAATCAACAAAATTTTCAAAATGTTTGGATATATGACTACTGTTATTATTGCTAATGTTCAAAGATAAATAATTGCACATCTTAAGTTAACTGGAGTCTATCTTTCAAGATTGTAGACATTATTATTATTTACGTTGTATTAATATCATTTATCCTGTATCATCAACTGAAAATATTTTTTTTTATAAAAACAACTACAGTATTTAATGAAAATTATATTTTAATTTCGTAAAATATATTCAAGATTAATTTTTTATAATTGGGAAAGAATTGAATTAACAATTAAAATTAGAGGAAGATATCAATAAAGAATAAAAGATTTATACCAATTATTTTGAATGGTATTTCTCTAATTAATTAATATTAAATATCAGCAATCCAATATATCAGAAGAAACATAACACCATTAAATCTACAGAACGACACTCCAAACGCAATAGACAACACTGAACACATACAAAAAAAAAGAAAATATCTTGGCACAGAAAGGAACTCCATGGCATAGCACCTGATGAAGTAATTTTCTCATTAAGTTTTTCCTTTCTTTCTTTACGAGCTTTCTAATCAATGTTTAATTAGTAATAAAATTATGTCTAACTGCTCAGTTTTGTGTGATAGAATGCATCCAGAGGATAAAATATGGTGATCATTTGAACAAATTACAGAGCTTTACTGGAAAATTTTCGGAGTAATGGACTCCGGAATCAATTCCGGATCTAATCTGATTTTCCTTGAGTTCTTCGACCAACTCTTCATTAGAGTTAAGTTGATAAAAAATTTCTACTCTATTCTGCATCAATTTTCATCATTTAATAAATATATTGATCAAATTTTCGCGATAGCTAGCTGGGTTTCAAATACTCTATTGAAGTGAAGAAATATAAAGAAATTATGTTTAGCATCAGGATTACTTGATTCTGTTACATAAACAGAACGACTATTTTATACATTATCGTTACTATATATATTTCATAAACATTATAATCAGATATTTTTCTTAATTTTAAGTAAATATGAAAAAACTTTTCGAGCGTAAATTAGTTTAAGAGAAAAATAATCATTTTAAATTAGGACTACATTGATGTGCATTTATTTATACAGTAGATGCAACAGGGATTGTCGTCGCAGCAGAATCCCTGTTGCATCTATAAATAAATGATTACATTTAATAATTAGTCATTTATAGTTAATATAGTTAATTATAATCTATAAATATCAAATTAAATTATCGACAAAATGTAGATTTTAGTAGATAATACTGATAGAACAATTCTGAATACTTCTAAATTCTAACAATGCTTTCTGATTCTCAATGGTATATCATTCTCTTGAAAAATATTTTACAATTCTTTTATTTTCTGTCTAAAAAAATATTATCAGCTGTTAATATATATATTATTATAGTTATAAAAAGTCAATTGCTTTCTTTTAGTTCTGAGATTACTCAGCTTATAATCAATAAAGATGTCCTAAACCTGTTTGGATTTGAATCTATGTTATTTTCTTTAGTGCCAATAAATCAAAAATTCTGATTTAGCTTTAGTCAGCTGATCAGTCAGTAGAAAAACAACAGCTTCTTAACTGATGCATCTCTTCTGAAAAATGAATAAAGCAGGATCAAATCCTGTCTTTATTCATTTTTTCAGAAAAGCACAGCATGGCTAATTCGCATTTTTTACGTAAAATCCCATTGTGGATATCTGTCAGCTTCTAAATGGGTACTAAGGTAGATTCAGCACAATTAAATCTTAAAAATAGCTAAATTAATCTATAAATTTTAAGTTTTAATCACTCTCTTTCTATATTTTTTGTTTTGTTTTTTATTAGAAATTCGTTATTGTTATATCGAAGTAAAATGAAATTAGTTTGCAACATTGCTTTCATTGATAGCATAACATCCCAGCATAGAAAAAAAAAATTAGCTTATACTATATTTTGTTTCAAGTTTAATCCGCAACAGTCCGTCATTAATAACGTTTCGAATTAACTGGAGGCATTCGGTCTCGCACCAATGAGATTTAATAAGAAGAATGATTATCCCTGAGCTGATCCTTCTGAAGAAAATCTGACACTTAATATTATTTTGTTTGATTGCTTAAATGTTCAGTTATAGTAGCTTATGTAATTCGATAGTGATAATGAGTAAACAGTTGCGTTGTGTCAAGGCAATGATTGTATTTAAGGAAGTCCGATAGGAATTCGATGACGTGGTAATGAGAGAAGGGAAACACGGATCTTATTTTTATTTGCTCTAATAAAAACAAAACCTTTCTCCGATCAAAGATCACATCACTACGTATCATATCTCCATTCTTTCCAATCAGAATTCCCTTTCAGGGAATTAGTTCTTAAAAGAAATCTTTATAATGTTGGATTTTAATAAAAAAAAATAAAAATACTTATCACCAAATCCGCTTCAAGTATCGAGATACTTCTAACAAATAATTCTGGAGAGAAGTAATCGTCTATTTTCTAAACGTGTCCACTTTTTTGGCATAATTAAAGATGCCCGATTAAAATGTGTATCACTGATATCATTATCGATGGGCACGACTTCTATATTGAATGTCGTAAAATTCTATCAAATTACAGCATTCATAAAATATGAGATTTGTTTTTTGTTTATAGTATTTGACAAATTTTCTATAAGTTAAATAAATTTGTTTTAAACTGTAAAAGTTCTTGCTTTTTATACTTACTTCTTGCAATATGTATAGATGTATCAAATAGTTTGTCTGTTACTGACAAGTAAGACCATCAGACGGTTTGAATATCCGCATTTTTAAATGGATATAATTATTATTTCAAAATTAACTTTAATTAATGGTGTGATTTCTATTGAATTTCACAAAAAATCAGCCAAATAGTTTAAGAAGAAGAAGCATCGTATAAAGTTAAATTGTTGAAGATAGACCGACAATTGATATACAGTGAAGTTCATCTTTTATCACTTGACCTACCTGATAAATTTCATAGAAATTATACCGAGATATGTTAAAAAGTAGGCCTAGGTCTCAGAAGTTTGAATGTTCTGCTATTTTTAAATGGCTGAAACGAAACTTCAAGGGTTAAAAGAGGTAGAGTCGAGAATGAAAGCCTGTTACAGTAATTAGTTCAAAAGTTATTAATAGGGGATACAGGGAGAAAGAATATGGTGACCTTTATAAGCTTTCACTTTCCTTCGGAAAGTAGGCTAACAATAAATATTTATCATCTCGCAATTAAATCTGTTATTTTAGAAACGTGAATCATTCTTTTAAGACTAAATAAAATATAATTAATTCAGTAATTGTAGATTAATTGATGATATTTTGCGATTCCCGATATCGCCAATTATCTTTCTGTTTAAACGAAAATATAAAAATGTAATTATTACACATCTCAGAAGAAGTATCGATGAATTAATGTTTTGTAATTTTTGTTAATTAGAACTTTTTAGCAGTACATTAATCGATCAATAATTTTAGCAATTAATATAATCAACGAAAACGTTCTAGCAGTTTAAGATCGATAGTAATGATAGAATTATTATTAAATATTGCCCAACAAAATCCTGTGGCAAAAATATTTTACAAGAATCGAATTGTCTTAAAATTCGATTCTCGATTATGGAAAACAAGTAATATTGAGATGTTAACCTTTTTGCTAGTAGAAAGATTGCTAGTATGACCATTTTTTATACATAATAATCATTTTTTTTTAATATTTTAAAGATATATCTATACAGATATAATTACAAAGATGTGACAAATACAATAATTTCAAAGATATCGATTTTTTTAAAAAAAATTCGAATGGCTACTATCTCATAAAAATTGAATTTTGTAATTAGAAAAATTAATATTAATTATATCAAAATTAAAATACATACAGATTTAGCTGGTAGAAGAACATTCCTAACATTTGAATGCTTTACAGATTCAAATTTTAGCTTTGAACTGAGCATGAAAAAACTGATACCATGAAAAGTGGTATCGAAAACCACTTTTTATATTAAAAAAAAAAAAGAGCAAAAATAATAATAATTTCATTTATTTAATTTTTTAACGCTTAACCAAAGTCGTTAATATAAAATTTTAAAACTTGAACACTGAAAAACATTTTCTTCGCTCAGATTTCAAACAAAATTTTAATTTTATTTTACTAATTTTGAGATTTGAAAAATTTTTCCTGTAACAACAAACTTGTATTATGATTAATCACTGTCATTTTTATGTGTTGTATTTTATGGAAATTAAGCATTGTATCGGATTACGTAAGAAACAACAAAAAATATTTTTTAAAGAAATTATACAAGCGTATTTTCCATTGCGTGATGCCAAAGATAAAAACATGTTGAATTATTTTTGATTTATTGAAAAAAAAAAAGGATAATTGCATTTGTAGTGACTGCACCGAGGCCAAATTGACTTTTTTCTAATATTCTTTCCTAAACATTGTTAATGAATTTTATCTAATATTTCTTTTTTTTTTTTAATTTTAATTCATTATAACATGAGGTGCATATATTTTCATTGCAGATCATATAGAAGCATAAAGAGATTTCCAAAATATTTAGAGTGTCAAGAAAATGGAACCGATGTGCTCTTCGAACTCACTGTTGTTATTTTTACCATTCTTGAATAAATACATAAATTTTAAACAGTAAATTAATTAATTATTTTTGGCATATATAACTGGTTTTCATATTTCGATCATAAATCAAACAATTATAAAAAAAAAATTGTTTTGATTGCTCGTCGAGTAAATAATATTCTCAATGTCGCCTTTTTTTTTTTATTTTTTGATATTTATAAATAGAAAAATATAAAACGAGTTAAAATAATCAAAAATAAATAAAATCACGATAAAGTTTTGATATTTAAAAGAAAAAAAACTATGGCAGTTTTCATTTTACAATACTTTAACTTCTACTCGAAATAAAAAAATAAAGAAAATCGTATAATTTTTGTGCTTGTCGATGGTGAGTAATGCACCTAAAATAGAGGTCTACGTTCACCTGTGTCTTAAAAATTAATTTTGGAATCTATTTAAACAAAATGTTTTCAAACGTAGGCTATAAAGAATTAAAATTGCAGTTCTCATATGATCGGATATCAACAACTCGATAACAAGTGGGTGGCGAGTCTGTACGTGATCTGCTTCATTGACACCTTGACCTTGAGAATGTAATGACAAACATTCTGACAACTTCCGTCATAATTTCTAGGGTCGTTTGAAAGTCGGATAAAGGTGGCATCTGAAAAAAATGTCAAAAGAAGGATAAAAGTATATATATAAATATGACTAACACAACTGCGCAAAAACTGGACACGAAAAATTCCACGGTTCGGAATTATCATTTATTTTATGGAAAGAGGTCATTATTACACGATTAAATATCTTGTCTAGGGTCACCTCATTACTATCAATAGGCGAGTGACGTTTAATATAACGTCAATATTTGTTAGCAAAACCTTAAAAGTAAAATCAGCAGGAAATAAAAAAAAACTTAAGGAATTTTATCTAGACAGACTTTAAACTAAAACTTCAACCTTAACGATTGATAATGATGAAAAATCAGCAAATTAAATCGCACTTGAAAAATCGAATGACAGACACAGATATTCTTGAAAATTAAATCTTTTTATCAAACTTACTGATGGCAAAAATGAAGATTGGTAATCAAATCTAATCGTGGAAGAAAATTTACAAATTCCTTATTAAGGCTAACTTAATCATTTAGATAAAAAAGTAATAATAATAATAATTAAAAAGATTAAGATTTTTTAAACGTATTTTTATTTTATTTTTTTAATAAATAAGCCTAAGCTTTAGGGGAATTCATACTAAGCTTTAGGGGAATACATACTATAGCCGATTTAAATAATGCTGAGAGACTAGGTAGCATAGCCTCTCAGCATATTCTATGCTGAGAGGCTAGGTAGCCTGCTATGCTACCTAGCTGAGTATGCTACCTAGCTAGGTATGCTAGGTATGCTACCTAGCTAGGTATATGAGTATGCCTAGAATATGCTGAGGCTAGGTAGCATAGAATATGCTACCTAGCCTCTCAGCATAGAATATGCTGAGAGGCTAGGTAGCATATTCTATGCTACCTAGCCTCTTCCTGAACAGCTCTCTTTCTTTCTGAACATGATTTAAATCGGCTTGAATCAAAATAAAATTCTAGAAATAATTAAAAGTAATCTTAATGTATAACAAATTCTCAGTTACAGTATTTGAATCACGTTCGTAGAGTTTATCGGAAATATTTTTTTGTATTTAATTTTAAGTAAAATTTTGTAAAAAAAAACAATCTAGACATTTTTTTGTTTTTTTATTTTAATATTTCCTCCGAACATTTTTAGCATTCATTATCCATATTTCAAACACTGATATTCTTTTTCTTTTATAGAATATTGTACAGTATATAAAATCTTAATTTCAGAACTACATTCTCTAAACAGTCGAGAATAATAGGTGCGAAAAATGGAACTGGTTGTTAAGCAATACTGTACCTGTATTTTTTCCGCATATTATATTAATTTATACAAAGTACTAATAAATATTTATTTAGTAGATTTATATGAAAACCTTTGTAATAATAATAATAATTATTATTATTATTGCAGTAGTTATACTATAATTTTTTTTTTTATATGGAACTGGAAGTCGAAAGATTATTAATTGACTAATTATTATTCATTCCAGTTACTGTGGAGAATAAAAATGTAATGTTATATCGATATGTAAATTATGATACCTTAACTCATTTTCCATACTATTTATAGTTCGTACATACTGGAATTTTTCGGAAAAATATCATTTTTGGATTGCCAAATTTCCATATTACCAAATTTATTAGTCCTCCGACACCATGTTCCATTGCAATTTTTGTTCCTCTTGATGTCTACTAACAACCTTTTTAAATAATATAAATTACTATTCAATACGTTGTATGATGTCTGAAAATTGATGAACATTTATTTTGTCTTTCGTTAATTAATAATTCATATAACAAACACGAACATTTTTTTTTTAGTAAGCATGCTGTTCTGGAAAGACCTAGTCGCCTACTTAAATCCATCTACTATTTTAGAATAATTAAAGATGTGTAATTAAGACATGCAAATCATTTTCGATGATATAACATCTATATTGTGTATGTGTCAAAAGTCCTTTAAATACTGTAGTTCAAAATTTTATTGGAGAGAATCTCAGAAGGTTGAATGTCCGCCATTTTTCGTTTAATATGTAATCAAGGTCATCTTTTATGACTCGACTTTCCTGCTAAATCTCGTAAAAGTTCAATAACTATTTCAGTACACATTATTCCCTTAATATATCTCGAAGTAATTAATAAATTTTTATGAAATTTATAAAAAAAAAAAAGTCGTGCGGTTGAAGATATTTTCTTGATTACATATTAACTTCGACTATTAAAAAAGGCGGAATTCATATATCTGAGATATTCTCTTATCTAAGAAGTTTGTGCGCTGCTATTTCTAAATGATTGAAAGTGTTAGAAATTATGGCATTTTCGTGAAATTTTCTGCCATTGAGGGTAGTTTCTACCCTCAATGGCAGAAAACATTTCACGAAAATTTACTAATTCGAAATTTATTGGTAAGGACCTATACTGTAGATAAAATTACGATTTTATAAACCTTACTTTCCTTCAAAAAATAGATTAAGAAATAAAAAGTTCGGATTTATAATTGATTTTTTATATTTTTTATTACGCGAAAATATCAAAATAATGGAAAAAACTCTCGTATACAATATATAAATCTATCTTGACACCTAAATATCATATTAGTTGTGATATTTGTAATAATAATAATAAAAAGAACAGAAATGGACTGCAAACTCGTCTTATACACGGGATGTTCTGTTAATGGACCGACAAACTCAGAAGATTGTTAGTAGACATCAAGAGGAACAAGAATTGCAATGGAACATGATGTCGCAAACCACGCTGAGTATGTGAAAATCGGCAGACATCAAAAGCATACCCGGTATCTTCGAGCGCGTCCGGGAATCGTTTTTACGTGGTTGTAGACTGTGCAATGACGTCAGCGGCCGCCACTTCCAACAACTCTTGTAGTAATTACTGAAATAAATCTTTTTGTAATTATTATTGTACTCTTTGTCGTTCCAGCGTGACGTCGAAACCTGCATGCGTTTTTCGCGATTTTCACGCACACAGCGTGGTTTGCGACACCACGTTCCATTGCAATTTTTGTTCCTCATGATGTCTACTAAAAATTTTTTTAATTTATTGAGGAATAAAAAAGCATTCGATACGAAAAACATTACTATAAAATTTGGCCAGGTAACCCTAAACTTTATTGTAATCCAAATAAAAAATGATAAAATTCACGAATCACACCTAAAAACTGTTTCTGTTAAAAAATAATCCGACTTAAGTTTCGCTTTTATAATATTTAACTGCAAATTTTATTTTGATTCATTTTGTAATGCACAGCAGTTTAATGTCAGATTTATTTTTAACTTAATGAATTGTTAAAAAAAAAAAGTTATGTCAAACTTCAATTTTAGAAGATACCGTTTTCAATTGCTTCTGTATATTTTTGTCTGATATAGAGGCACTATGTTTGTTTTAACAAAAATTCAGTTTTGGAAACTTAAGATTTGCGAAAGATAAGTGTTGCCAAAATTTTAACTATTATTATTCTTTGTTCGAAATCTATAGCTATAGCTATAGCTTTCAGATTGTAAATGATGTATTTAATATTACACATGCCTTCTATCATCGAGTAAATTAATTAATTATTATTATTATTTTATTAAAAAATTAACTAACTTAATGATGAGACTATGTATGTAATATTAACAAAAATACAGTATTTAAACAATTTTAAAAAAATTAAAAAAAAAAAAAATGAAAAATTTTAAGGTTTATGCACTTTTAGATTTGACAAAAAAAGGGGGGAAATGAGAACTGCAAATTGACCAAACTTTTTAGTTATTTAAAGTCAATTTAAATAACTAAAAAGTTAATTATAAATTATAATCCAATCAGATTTAAAGTAGAACAAAAGCACCAGAAAACTTGCCAAAAATATTCCTCTAAAATGTATTAAAGTGCATTTTAATGAATTAATATCCAATACTCGAATTATGAACCATCAGAAAGCACATACAAAAAGTTTTTAAATGACTCTACTATTTTCAATTTAATTATATTATTAGTAAATAATAAGCATCATCATGGTGAATTCATCTGGATATATAAGTGAAACAATGCTTGTAATATATAGATAACTATATGACAATATTTTTAATCTAACATCAGACAAAAAAAAAAAAAGTATTATCTGTGTCAAAATCGTAAACTTCTTATAATATGAAGATAAATAATCTCAATATAAAGTTAACACACATTTATTATTCCTGAATGATTTTTCTTCTTATTATCGATGGTAACTTGTTGATCATTCTAGTTATAAGATTTAAATGTTAAGTTGTTTGTAAACGCTTCGATTTTACTACTGCAATTCAGACGACGACAAATTTTTTATAGCTATGTTTAAATGGCGAATCGTGGTTTGAAAATAGAATAATTGAAAAACCGCAATACTTACAATACTGTATATCATTAACATAACCCGAATGTCCGCTCTCATTCTTAAAATTTTAAGTTTTGATAAATATGTCTGTATAAAACATGATTTCATTTTTTATTCAGATTTAATAGTTCGTTACTTATCCATCTGGCTAAATAACAAAAACCATGATAGCTAACATGTGCAGATTTTTTCAAGTATGCAATTAAAACGTAACTAAATTAAGTCTAATTTTATTTCTTTGTAGACTGTTGAGATTTCTTGCGAAACATAGAAACGACTTTCTCCAACCAATTATCTGACTTACAGCGAAGAAGCATTGCAAGGAGAATCAGCAGTTTGATAAATTTTTTTTTACCTTTCGAGTCGTGTTAAATCGACAATTCCAAACCTCATATTTGATATATAGTAGAAGTATAAAGGATTTTGTTTAGGAACGATGGGGTTACACCATCTTAATTTTGTCCTGGAGCGGTATACTGTACCGCATTCGCATGCAAATTACTAATCAGTCCGTTTTGATTAATTAAATTTATTAACTTTTCCCAAGTCAGCTAATTGAAATCGGAGGAAAACTTGTATCCTATACTGCATTTGTAATAAAACTTTAATGTAATCGTAATTAGCATTACTGAAAACGGATGAGAATCGACAACAATCGTCAAAATTAGAATATAAGCTAAATAACTCCGTAATGTTAAAATTATGGTATTTCTAATGTAAACAAGTTTAGTAGAACGATAGCGATCGAAGTTTTGAATCGTTCCGAACTTCATATTATTATTTACTCTAAAATATCGAATTTTATTTGAATAAAATATTGATAAATCTTCTATTCTAAATATAAAAAAAAAAAAAATTTAAATCGCTGCAGATAACAAATCGATGCGGAAGCGACGGCAAAAAAAAAAATATTCAAAATTGAAAGATCAAACGAGAGCTTTAAAAATCGATAACCTTCGATCCGTTTATATACAGTACTGTATTCAATTTAACAATTTTCAGACCATTATATAGTATGTTATATTGTTATACGACGTTGAAAACATCAAAAATCATAAGACTATATATTAATATATAGATTACGACTACTTAAAATTAGTACTAGTTTAACCCTTTAAGGTGCATATGAAATTTAACAAAGAAATAGAATGAAATTTGGTGTATAGCTTTATTTGACAACACT
>WUQG02457333.1:0-12566 GCA_011317285.2 Androctonus mauritanicus
CGCATCTAAATTTTCACAAATATCTTGTTTCGGTAATACTGTACTTGGCTTATTTTTTTACATATGAGATGTTTTTGTTGGGATATATAATAAGTGAATGTTTATGATGGGCTCTAAAACGACTATCTTGTATGATTCGGCGGCTTAATTTAGACTAACTTAATCTATAAATTCACTTAAAGCTAACTTACATCTTTTTAAATACTAGCTTAGGAGGCTGACAGAATATAATAGATAAATTTTGATATTAACAAAAAGTGATTTTTTTTATTTTTTCCCTGTACTCTATAATAAAAATCATAGTATTTAATTCTTAAAAATAATTGATCAATTAAGGTAAATAATTTTATATATTCTATATTTGTAATTTTATCACAGGATTAAACATATCAAAATTAAATATAGGGAAAAGTTAAAACAAATATAAAAGTAAAGTACGTTATTATAATAATATATAATGCTATTTAAAACGTAATTTATATATAATATATACAATTAAATTCTAAATAATATATACTTCAAAATGCAAAAAAAGTGAATATTGAATCTCAAAAGAAGGGCGATAAGGTATCTTTAGATGATTTATGTGAAATGAATAAAATAAGCGAAAGAAAGATAAATACAGTAAAGTTTAAAAATTCTTAGTGCAATTAAATCGCCATGTCTGAAATGTTGATGGAAGAGTAAGACAAAGACTGTTATTGCTATTATTTTTTAATGCTCTGTTATTTTATAACTATAGTACCATTCATCTCGATACATTTGTGATCTAACGAGATTGAAGTATTTCAAATTTTTCTGTATACACATTATACAAGGCTAATCTACGAATTATCTTATATTTAAAAGGAAATTCTCAAACAGAGAATTATTGTAGGGGAGGGAGAAATAAGTAACCTAAAATCTTCTCAGAGGTAATATAAAATCGTGCGCGAAGTTTGCAAATTTTAAAATTTCTGAATTCATAATAAATCTTTAATAGTAAAGTATTTATTTCGAATGCAAAAAAAAAAAAAAATTATAAACTATGCCAATTAAATTTAAAGATAAAAATCTATTGAATGTTTCTTGTTTAACACACACCCATTATATTTAAAAGAAAAATTTACACATGAAATAGTTCATTTTCATTTATCTATTAATCATAAAATTATATTTTAATTTGTGAGTTTATTAATATAGTTCTATATTCATAAATATATGATTGTTTCAAAAGTATACGAATAAAAACTTTTTCTATGACTTTTTAAAGTTTTTACAAACTTTTAAACTAATCAGAGCCGAAGTCGAACAATTTTTCAATCAGAAGCTTAATTTTAGAAAATATCCAATCTAAAGATCGGTGACATCACTTCCATTTTAGACAATCACTAGCTACTTATTGCTAAAATTTAAACTATATTTATTAAAAAATGCATTTAAATGCTGAAATTCATTCAATAAAATTTTTTCCAGTGAAAAAAATTTTCAAATTTTGATATATTTTTCATTCATTTGATAAAAACTTTTTAAATAAACGAAAAAAAAAAATCAATATTTGAATTAATTTGAAAATTATTTCGAATAAAATTTTCGTATTTAAAATCAATTCATTTTTTAATAAGGTTAAATTTAAAAAACTAAACTTAAATAATCATAGCCATCAAATAATATCCGAACAAAAGTAATGTCACAGATCAATTTTTCTCTGAAATTTGCGATTTAAAATATGGGGCAAGATATTTCGATTTCAGTTAACTTCTTTTATAGCAGCGGTCTCAAACTCGTGGCCCGTTGATGCATTTATTACAATTGCAAGAGCATACAGAAGATATTCAGAAAAATCATAACTATTTTTCATAAAATATTTGAAAATTTAGTAAATAATAACATATTTGTAATTAGAAGTAAAAATTTTAAAATACTGAAAAAATTCTATCATTTACAAATGGCTTTATAATTTTGAATGTTGAACTGTAGCATATCATTGGTAAATTAATATGCAAATAGTTAAAATAATCAGTTTTTCAGATTATTTACTCTATATAAAATTTTTCCCCATAATGTACAATTTTAAATGCTGCCTTCAACCAACCAAAGATGTCTGAAGTGAATCTTTGAAGAGAATGAGTTTAAAGATATATATCCCTTTAAAATTTCTATGGAAGATTTCAAAACACTGTGTAGCATTTAATATTGTTATATACTTAAGTATTATATTTCATAGCATACATCGATCATTCAATAGTTGGTTTTTATTCAAATAAAAGTATGCAACTGTTTTTCATATAAATTTTCTGCATTATATATTCTTTTATATCATTTTTATTTTTAATTATCATTATTATTCAAATTTTTCATCATAAAATTTTGAGATTACTATTACCTGCATAAAAAAAATTAATTATTGAAATGAATGATAAGTACATTATTAAAAAATGATCATCATAATCATTTATTTGAAAATTTAAGAAAGCATAAAATCTTAAAAAATGATCAGTTTATTAAAAGATGCTATTACATTTTCAATATTTTCAGCAGTTTGAGGACATTATTTACATGAATAAATACGATATAATTAATTAATTAGATTATTCATTAAATAATCAATCCATCCCATAAGTTTCATATCAAATTTAAAACTCATATTACTCTATATTTGAATTAAATTATATCTTCATATAATATACTTTTATGTAATTTTTATCCATTTCAAAATTTTTTTTAATAGTTCATATTTATCTTGATAGATAGAAATCAAAAGTATACAGCTTATAATAATACTCTATTCCTGCTTGCTATTCTTATCAATTTCAACAAAAATAGCACTAAAAGCAAGTAATATATGTTAAACATTTATTTTGTAAAACGCTTTGGAACTTTTAATAATCTCTCTTCAGTACATACAAAAATTACAACTTAAGAACACTCTACAAGATTCTTAATGCGTTATTATTCTAGATACTGTACATGTGTTACGATGTCTAGAACAATAACGCATAAGAATCTTGTAGAGTGTTCTTAAGTTGTAATTTTTGTATGTACTGAAGAGGGACTATTAAAAGTTCAAAAGCATTTTATAAAATAAATGTTTAACATATATTACTTGCTTTTAGTGCTATTTTCGTTGAAATTGATACAGCTTATGAGTTTTGATAAAAATTTTTATTATTATTATTTCACATATCAAATAAAAAATAATGTACTATATATTATCTACTATTTAGCATCCAATGGCTACATTCAGATTTAGTATTAAGTTTAAAACTGATTTAAAAAAATCAAAATATTATATAAAGATCACATTTTTTGATTTAGAAATAATTTATTTTCAATAAATGATTGATCAGGATATATTATTTTTTAACATATATCTTACTACAAGAACCCTAATTTATGGTATATTCAGTATAGTCTCTTACATTAAAAACTTTTAATATAGAAAAAATGATATAATTATTAT
The DNA here is from genome assembly GCA_011317285.2 of Androctonus mauritanicus. Classification (NCBI taxonomy): domain Eukaryota; kingdom Metazoa; phylum Arthropoda; class Arachnida; order Scorpiones; family Buthidae; genus Androctonus; species Androctonus mauritanicus. The sequence goes on from WUQG02457333.1 coordinate 3,443, forward strand.
ATGAACATATACTTTGTGATATTGTTTATTATTTAAAATTATCAATTTTTATACTAATGCATATGAAATATAATCCTTATTTTATATTTCCTAAAGCTATTCAGAAATGAAATCCAATGAAAAAAATTTGCAAACTCTTCATTTTTATACACTATTCTATTACAGTATACTTTTAAAAAATTTCTTTCCAGAATCATATCAGTATTACATATTTAAAGAAAAATCTATTAACAAAATAAACTTCAACTGTATATTATTAACATTTCTGATACTATATATTGATTATTTGATTTAAAATAAATATTTTTTATCTTTTGTTTTTATTACTTCATACATTTATTAATAGATTCCATTACAAATCAAATACAGATAACTCTCGTATAACACGGTAGATAGGTTCTTAAAATGGCGCATTGTATGAAACCATATTATATGAGCAGCACCTAATTAACCAATAGACAAATAAGACAAATGTCTATGGCCTGTAATTTGGAGAGGATCAAGGTTCAATATAGAGAAAAAACAAACAAAAAATAAATAATAATAAATTTAAAAAAATTAAAAATAAATTTTTAATATAATAGAATATTTATGTTGTTATTTTTAATGACACATTTTTTATTGACTTTAATGACATTGATGTTGAAGAATTAAATGATGAGATAATTTATTTTAATGGCAAGAAAACAAAATTTGAGAAGCCGGAATGATATATACCAGTTCATAAAAAATAACAACACTGCATTTTCTTTTTCTAATACAGAAATATTGTTAACAATAATAAATACTTAACTATGACATAGTAAATACTTAAATATGTCTGTAAGTAATGCAACAGGGGAAAGATCTTTCTCTATTTTAAAACAAGTTAAAAATTATTTAAAAAATTCAATAGGACAGGATAAGCTAAGGTCTTTAACAATGTTTGCTATAGAAAAAAGATACTCTCGAATGACTAGATTGCAAAGATATTATTGATCAATTTTCTGAAATGAAAATCCAAAAATGAAAAATTTAATTTTTTAAAGGCTGATTAATGATTATAATTATATATAATTTTATATATTTTTCATTATATCAGAAACTTTTTATTATACAATTACTGTTGTATTAGTGTTTGTATTCTCTATTATTTGTTTTTAATTGGTTAAAAACAAATAATCTTTTAATTCAACACAAGAAACTTAATTTTTATTAGAAATATTAATAACACGAAACTTTAAAAAAATATATGTATGTAAGACCCCAAAAAAAGAACAATATACATAAAACAAAATGAACTTCAAAGAAATTAAAACTTTATTTGTGCGTTTAAAAATTTATTTATCACTTTTAATTATTTTAATTCAATAAATATATTAGAATAAAATATTTATTTCTCTTATTTTGGAAAACCAAAGTTAAAAAAAACAACAGATTGATTATAAACTCATAAGTTACAGGAAATGCTAGTTGATTAAAAAAAAAAGTTAATTCGAAATTTGGCAATGTTTGGAGCTGGCAATATTTTCATAGTCAAGTTGATAAGAAGAAGTGGCCAATGGTGGATAATCATCCAAATGATCATTTGTAATTCGTTTTCTTGATTTTTTATGATATTCATATTTAAAAAAAGAGGATTCTGACAAGTATGTTGATCTGAAACAGGACAATTTTTTGTGCAATATCAGTTAATATTGGAAACTTTCCATGTGTATACTTCCAAATGAAAAGAAAATTATTGATTTGACAATTTTAATAAAAAATAAATAATTAGCAATACACTTAAAAAGAATTAAAAAATAATACAAAATAATGATAAATAAATTAATGTTTTCAGCTTTTAAATTAAATTTGTAAGGATGAATAAACAAGAGATGGACCAAAAATCGCTCTGCAATTGACAGGTTGAACACCCCTGCAATATGACAATAGATCAGATTTGAGGCATGAAAATATTGACTTTCTAATCAGAGGACCAGAAATCAAATAGGAATTCAATCCTTGGAAAATTCATATGCTGGATCCAGATCCCATAGTCTCTCTCTTTTTTCTACAAACTGATTACCCTTCATGGATGTAGACAACATGTGATAGGACTTGAAATAGCACTGCTATTAGAAAATGACCAAGAACTGACATTAAGAAAACCAATCATAAACATAACACTTATGAATTCTAAGTTGTCTTTTATTAAGTAAAATTTCTTTCTCTAAATCATGATTTATGATGGCTATTTAACATAGAATCATAAATTTACCTGTTTTCTTCATAAAATCATATAAATAACAAACATTATTAGCAGAAAACAGTTTTTTATTTACATAAAATATTTTCAGTCTCTTTTATAGATCTTCATCAGTACAAGAATAATCAAATAGATGCTATAGAATATGTTAATTTGAAGATATAATACAAAAATTAGTTACATATAAACAAGTTCTTTTAAACATGACTTTTAACATTAAAAACAATAAATATATCCTTAATAATCATAAAAACAAAAATAAAAAAAACTGGCAGTATATTAATATTAGATTTAAAGTCTAAGTTACATATGCACAGAAATGAAATAAAAATATAATTAAAAGATCATTAAAAAAAAGAATAGCAGAGAGAAAGCTTATGAGCAAAAATTGTCCATATACTGGAGCAAAACATCTATTGTATAACCACTTCAGAATAATTTAGGAGGTCCTATGGCTAAAGTTAGAGATAGAAAAACATAGAATGAGGGTAGACCTAATTAATGACAATGACCCAGAAAATCCTTTCCTGTCATGGCAATGATGTACTAGATGTAATATTTAAGCTTTTACTCTTTGCTGCATTACATTATATATTATATTAGATTCTTTTATAACAAAGCATTTTTATGATCTTTTAATTATATTTTTTTATTTTTTGTGTATACATAACCTAGACTTTGCATCTAATATTAATATATATTGTCACTTTATTTTATTTGATTTTTATGATTATTAAGGATATATTTATTGTTTTTAATGTTAACAGTCATGTATAAAAGGATTTGTTTAAATGTAATTGATTTTTTGTATTTTAGATATCTTCAAATTAATATGATCTATAGCATCTATTCAATTATTCTTGTACTGATGAGGGTTCATAAGAGATTGAAAATGTTTACGTAAATAAACTGTTTTCTGCTAATAATGCTCATTATTTATATGGCAATGTAGTATTTTCCAATTAAAATTTACACTTAAATCATGCTTTTCATTCATTTGATTCCATTATTGAAAAATACTATAATGATTATATGATAAAAATTATCAAATCAAACCAAATAGCATCCTTTTTAATAAAGGATGCTATTTGATAATTTGGTAGCATTGTTTTTAGATTGTAATGTTACACAAGGACCTACTGTATACAAATATCTGGCAGTCTTCTAGAATATTTCATATTAGTTCTATGTTATGCCTGAAAACTGATTGCTTTCTGAAATATTCTATACTCTGATGTTTCAGAAAGATTTTTTAATCTTAACTGTATTTGTAAGTTGGCTAGTTAAAAAATAATTAACATGCATAAATTTCTTTTATTTTTTTCAGATGAAGTTCTTTTATATAATAACTGATACACAGCAATTACTAAAAGTTCCAACGACATTATTTTTAGCCTTTTTTTCTAAATTATTGTAATTTGTCATTGCAATAAAATACACTCTGATGAATTATTCAGATATTAATATATTCCCAAACTTTGATTTCTTAAGAGAAAAAATGTTTTTAATTTAATTGTAATCATGCACAAGGAAATTTGTAGTTATAATATTGATATTTGATCAAAATGTCTTTAAAATTAAATTAATTTTTCCAATTGATTTGAAATATTTCATTTAAAAAAAATAATGCTAAAACAAAAATTATTTTAAAATGTTTGATCTGATACCTTGAGTATAATCTTTTGCTTTTTAGTAATTCTAATGACAAACTCTCTATTATTATTTACTGTTATTCCTTTTTATATGAATTAATTCAAATGACATTCAGTATCATCATTAATGTACTGAATGTCACTGATAGTAACAGAGTTTGTTTTTATGCTACTACTGCAAAATTATTTTATTGATCTAAAATTAGAAATTTTATTTTCTTCAAAAGATTTTTATAATCTTAAACTTTCAAATTCATCTGCTCATAAAGAAACATAAGTGATCCAATAAGCATTTGAACAGAAATATAATAATCTGATATTAGTAAATAAACACAGATAATAACAATATCATATGGTAATATTTTTGGCCTTCTATAGCCCTCTTCAAGCAGCTGAAGAATATTGATGATAATTAATATTCTTCAGTCTTATTATTATATTAAACTGAATAAATTATTAATAATACATTAAAAAAGTTTTATATATGACTAAGTAAATGGAATATTTAACAAAGCTTTCAATTAGTTTCTGCATACATTAATAATATGGAGGTACCTCGACTTACAAACTTAATTCACTCCTGTCCACAGTTCATAACTGAAAAAGTTCATCTCTTGAAACCCAGTTTTCTGTTTTATCTTATGGGAAATCAATTAATCTGTTCCCAAATTTAAAAATTTTGAAAACAATAAAAAAAATATGCATCTGTATACAATTATTATTTTTATTTTTGAAATCTTTGGTTTTACATGCTTTGTGTAAAAATCATCTTCCATTAAATAAAAAATAAAATTTTCTTATGATTAGTTTTGTAATTCATTTTTCAATAAATTGAAAAATGAATTACAAAACTAATCACAAGAAAATTACATCCTGTTTCTAAAGGCTCGTTCCCATTTATACTGTAGTGATATGTTACAAATACAGTAACCAATAGCAAGTTCGAACATGAATGATGTTATAAAACTGCTGCATTGCTGTCACTCGAGTTGGTTCATTTTATCTTTTCATGTCAGTGTCATGTTAAAAACAGGTCGTGTATGAAATAGCCAATCAAAAAGGTTCTGTTTTCAAATAATGGAGCTGAAAGAATGAATGGTATTTGTGTAGAAGAATGATTAATTATACAAAATACAGAAATAGTCATATTTGTATGATTCAAAACATACTCATTATAAAGATTTAAACTGAAAAGAAAAGGCACAATTTTGTAACTATGTAAAGTGGCCAATTTATTGCATAAATGAAATGGTCTTGTTTTACAATGCTTTACAAGCTTTAGACATCAGATTTATGCTTCCAATAATTCCATTTGTGCTGGTTGGCTTTCTATTCCCATCCTGCAACAAAATTTTCATTGCCTGTTGTGATTCTATTTATCATTTAAATTTTGTTAAATATTTTTGTTGAGATTTAAAATGAGAAAAAGTTTTATTGCATTGGCCAGTTTTTAATATGTAAATAAAAAGCAATTTTTTTATGAAAAGAAATATATTTATTCAATAATATACTGCCCATTTTGACTTGTAACTTTTTCCCATCTTTTCGATAACTTCATAATCCCACATTCATAAAAATCTCTTTTTCCCTGCCAAAAACTGATATAAATGCTGTTTAATGGCCTCTTTGGAATCAAAGCTCTATTCATTGAGGGAATATTATAGAGAACAAAGCAAATGGTAATCTGTGGAGGCAAGGTCCAGTGAGTATGAAGGATGAAACAAGGAATTCCAGCTCAGCTTTTGTAATTTTTGTCATGTCTGAAGAGATGTGTGATTTGGTATTATTACGTGTGGAAAATGACACCATTATGATTCATCAATTCTGGATGCTTTTCTTGGATCAATCTGAATAATCTGTCCAGCTGATCACAGTAATATCTGAACTGATCATTGTGTTCCTTGGAAGCAGTTCATAGAACAACACACTTTCAATCCCATCAAATTGAGAGCATGACTCTCAATTTGAAAGTGTCTTCAATTTGATGGTTTGAGTGAAGCCATGCTTTCAAAGTAATTTGTGATGGTTTTTCACAATGCCCCCATGATCTTTTGTAATTAGAATTGTTGTAGGTGGCATTCATCTTCCTTCACACCATCCACTTCAGAATTGGATTCCTTTCCTCACACTTTCTAAGTGAATCACAGATGGAAAGTCATTTGACAAGATTTATTTCACTCAATTTGTGTAGAACTCAAATATCAAATAGCTGACATAGCCAATGTTGATGCAAATTGTTTTCTATACTTAAATTTTGATACTTGGAGAATTTATGCAATTTCCCATGTGTTGTAATGAAGATTATCATCAATTAAATACTTCACTTGGTCATTCTCAATTTCTTGTGGATAACCAGAGCATGGTGCATCTTGGAGTGAAAAAATCCCCAGAAAGAAATTTTGCAAACTATGTCTGATACACACATTCTTTGATGACATTCTTTCCATAAATCCTGCATAACTTTTTACAAGTTTGCACCATATTTTTAACATTTTTGAAATAAAACAGCATAATATACTAAAAATACTCCCTTGGGACATTTTTTTAAAATTTTGTCAAAATTATAAACAAATCTAATCTTCAAACTTTCAGTTAAAATGTTAGCTATCAAATAACAGTATTTGTGTTTTACAATCAACAACTAAAGTTAATTGAAACAATGTTTGTAGTTGGCAAAAAAATTCAAAGCTTATAGTATAATAAATCGTTTGTAATGAAAAAACTAATACAGTATAAACAAACAATTATAAATTAATTATATACAGCAACTTGTCAGACAAAAGCCCTGGCAAAACTATGTAAATTAAGACTAGCATTTATATAGAAATATTCACAATGTGGTAAATAAGAATAAGAAAAAAATTCAAGAACTGTTAAAAAGTAAGAATTTCCAAGAATTTTGTGTCAAGATAATAAAAAAAGCATTTTTAACTTCCAAGTTAGAGGAAAATCAAACACATTAAATTCTTTAAGCAGAGAACTGCTTAAAGAATTATATATATATATTTATATAATAATTATATAAATATTATATGATAATATTTATATAATATAATAAATATATAAATAATAATTATATATTTGTATAATATAATAATAATTATATTTATATAATATAATAAATATATATAATTATAATATTTATATAATATAATAAATTCACTTCCATTGAATTCATTGCATTATATTGTTAAACAACAATTGCAAGAAGCATATATGTGTAATAATTATTTTTACTAATTAAATCTATAAGTAAGTAAATTTCAGAGCTATACACAACTTAAATAATGCAAAATATTTTGGAAATATGTTAAATATAAAATCTCCAAAACACACACACACACACACACACACACACACACACACACACACACACACACACAAAATTCTCCATTATCATCAATAAACTCTCTCAATTTATTCATAAAATTGTTCTCAAATTACTCAAAAATTGACATTTGAATAGAAAATCTATAAGCATGAATTAAAAATATATACTTATTCAATATACCACACAGCATACAATCTTATTATCTCAGACATTTAATTAAATTTTAACTATTATTATATTGTAAAATTCTATTTTAAGTTAATTATAAGAATTCCCTGATTTGCATAAATTTAATCTTTCATAAAATTACTAAAGACTTAAAATAGAATTTTAAGTCTTTAATCAATTTTGTATTATATGCAATATCATAATTTTATAATGCAATAATAATAATAGTTGTAACAATAGTTATCATCATCATCAATAGCTAATTCTTGATAGTAAAACCATAATAATTATCATAATATAAAGCAAGATGTGTAATAATACATCTAACCATAAATTTACACGATAGATTGGTTCCACAAAAATATAAATCAAAACTATGTAAATCAAGACTAGCATTTATATAGAAAAATCAAGGGAGAGATTCTGAAACATTCAAATAATTTGAATTTTATTTAAAATAAATTAAAACTAATAAACTAATTTTATACAAAATATACAATAAAAAGTTAAGAATAAAAGTGCACACCATTCAAAATATATGAAAACAAGTTTATTCTGTATTTTCTTCTCTTGTTAATATTGAAACAGTCTTCTTTCTTAAATCAAAGTCATCATTACTGTTGCTAATTTCCTCTATATCAGATTTTTCTTAATTTGTTTTCTAAAAAATTTTTCAGAATTGGCTTAATAAAATCCGTTATCAATGTTTGCTTTTTACTTTTACTTAATTCCTTATAAAAATCTCTTTATACTGAGCAAAGAAGTTTTGTACTTTTCTTCCAAATCTTAAGCCATGATCCATATTTGGATCAATGTTGAGGAAATAATTTATTGAAAGATTTGCATGGCTGATAATTTTTTATGATGTTTTCATCATTTAAAAATTATAATATATCTTAATTAACAATTCTAATAATTGATTATTATATAAAAATTAAAGATTATATAACTATTCAATATACATAGAGGTTACTTACCAATACTGATAAAATAGCTAAAGATTATGTTATTTGTCATTATCCATAATCTAGAATATTATTATGATCTTTGTTGTCAGTGTTTGATTTAAGCAATTTTAAACTGAAATCATACCATATAAAATGAAAATTCAGCATCAATTTTTCAATTATTTTGAATCAAAATCATGCAATTCAAGTAGTTCCTTAATAATTATATCTAACCTTGATTTCAAATCAAGGGTTAGGTATAATTATTTATAACCAGCCTTCTAATTTGGCTATATATATATATATATATATATATATAGGATCAGCAACTTGTGACGTGTGGAAACATTTGAAGTGATCCACCAAAGAGTCTGATTACGTTAGTTTTTTACATTGTTTATTAGTTCATTATGATTTTTTTTCATTATATTTATTAGTTATTTTTTGATTTTGTACAAAATATTTTTTATATAAATCTAGTGAGAAAGTATGATTTATTTTGAAATAAATATTTATATTCTTGAAACTAATTTTTATTATTACCATTTTTTTTAACTTTCTATAAACTAAGTGACCCAAACCAAAAATATGAACTCTCAATATACTAAAGTTTGACCTGTGGCAAAAAAAGGTTGACAACCACTGATATATACAGTCAAATTAAAGACATTAGAGAGTTTGCGGTAAGCATTTTTTGCTTCTCGATACAGTATAAATCTCCTGATATAGATTATACCGCATATTTTGCTCTTGTATTGTAACGGAGTTCCGATCCATATAAATTTAACGTGGCTCCGTA
>WUQG02457344.1:0-12566 GCA_011317285.2 Androctonus mauritanicus
CACCATTTTGGAAATCGGAGAATTTAGGGATAGATGAGTCGTTGTAGCCAGGGATATATCTCTGGGGATAAACCAACATTAAATGACAGCTCTCTGGGAATAATGAAGTACAGCCGAACAGACAGACAAGTAAAATCCGGGAGATTAGTGGAAATAGATTGATTCCTCTGTGCACAAATTCAAGTTCTGGGAGAGAAGGATACGCTTACAGTGAAACAGTTAGAAATGTGTGCAGATTTATATTAGAGAGAGTAACTGTAAGAGGATAAGCAAGAGGCTTCTCTACAGAAGTGTTGGGATGACAGAATGAGTGATCTTTTATTAAAGGACCCTTCACCATCACTCCCAACACTTCAACGTCCTCCTGTTGGTTTAATTAATAAGCGACAGTAGCTGAAGTTATAAACCACACATTATTCTTATTAAATTGCTCTCGCCGCGAAACCGTTTTAATATTGAAAATTAATATCTAATTTCCCGTTTAGATTGATGATATCTGAGTAGTAACAAAAGAAAGATATGCGATTTTATTTATTTAAATAATTATTTTTAATTTTTATAAAATGTAAACGAAGTCGATATCGAATGAAAATTAAGATTTTTTGCTTGTCGGATTTTATAACATAGATAAGCATTTATGAAGCTATACGAATTTCTAAGTTTAAACGATTTTAAAATAATTAGTTGAATAATAAGCCAGAGACAGGATTTGTGGGGACGCATAAGGATCACTATGTACTCATATGTATGATAATTCTTATGTATTGATTGTAACAGATAATCTTTATGCATAAATTTATAGATAAGAATTAGTTTTATGAATTTAATTAGAGAATTATTTATATATAATTACATTAAAAGCCTATCTATTATTTTTCACGAATATTATAAAACTAAATTATTATTATTTTAAAATATTTTTTAACAGTTAACAATATCAAAATAGTTATTTTTGATTTTCGTTAAGATTCCAAACAGCTCAGACATCAGAGTAATAAAGTTAAACATAAATATTTAAAAAAAAAAAATTATATACAAAATATAAATAAAAATCTTTACCAGAAGGATTCTTTAAAACAATTTTTGTTTATACAGGAGAAAATTTTTTTTCATTTTAAAAGAGAATTTTATAAAAATAACACGACGAATAAAAGACAAATATCATTACTTTTATATTTATAAGAAAACATTGAATTGATTTTAAAATATATTTTATGTAAATCTATATGAATTCTATAAATAAAATGTAAATTTAAATGTTTAGTATGAATAAATCGAATAAATTTGTTTGACAAGATGGTTTTGATGTGTCTCTTTATAAAAGAAACAATGCTGATTATTTATAAGTTTGTTAGATATAAACTTCAATAATCATTTCTTAGAGTGATTTTTATATATTTAATTTCTTAAAATACATAAGCAGCTTATTAAAATATTTAAAAAAAATAATAAAAATTTCTTTGAAAATAGCCTCCGATTTTAATTGATCTGTAGTATAGTAAAGAACTGAAAAATATTTATAGTAATATGAAAACATTGTACGTCGTTAAAAGTTATACTCAAATAATTTGAGAAATTTATGTATATGCCTATTATTCGTAACTAATAAATATGTTTAAAACATTAATCTCACTAGATAAATTATCACTAGAAGATGAATTCAAACCATCGGTTTTCATCAGAGACAAGAATAAAGAAAATTTTTAACAGACCTGCATTTGCAAACATTTTACGGATAACTAATATTCAAAAATGCATTTTGGATGCTTTTCTTTGCACCCCTCTTTGGTTTGTTAATATATAAGTGTTGTTTAAATTTTTTTTTTAATTTACAGTAAACAAATTGGAACAATATTTTTGTTAAATCTTAAATATATGCAGAAATAGAAATAATTATAGACTTCAAAAAGTTAATTGAACTGGATAGGATTCCATTATTTTAGCTCTTAAAAATTTTTAGTCTAGAACTTATAAATTAACAGTGATGACTAAAAATGCTCTAAACAGTGATGCTATTAACGATAATTTAATAATAACAAGAAAATTATTTCAGTTTATAAAGTATGGAAATTAGGATCAGATCCTATTTCTTTAAATTAAAATAATAAAAGGTTTACTTATTACGGGGTGCGTGTCTTTAACTATATTTGTATATCTTACTTTTAACGTATATATTAGGATCTGTAGAATCTTTGTATCTGTCATAACTGTATTTAGCTTAAACTGAGCTGTGCTGATGTAATAATGTGAAAATAAAATAGGTTTTTGGTATAGATTTCGTTCTTGTAACAGCATATACGTTAAAATAAGATGTACATAATAAAAGATACACATCCAATATTAGGTAAGTTTTTTCAGTCATAAAAAAGGAATTCACTAATCATAATTAACATGCTTTGTAAACGAAAATAATTTTTATTGTTATCATTAAATTGTCTTTAATAATATAACTGTTCATATAGGCGAAAATTTGTAAATTCAAAACTAAAAACTATTTTTTAGTTAAACTAATGGAATCCTATTCGGTTCAATGGATTTCTGAGGTCAGTAATCATTACAATTCCTATATATTTATAATATTTAACAGAAATTATATTTGCTGTTAATTAAAAAAAATTTTGGCAGCAGTTGTGCATTAATATTTCGAAGAAGGATGCCAATAAAAGTATTCGAAATGTATATCTGGATATTAGTTATACAACGTTTGTAAATATGTTCTTACATTTCTGTTCTGTTAGGAATTTTGTCTCTTCTTGTCCTTAACCAAAACTGACGGTTTGAATTCATCTTCTAGTGACAATTTATCTACTTACAAAACTACTTCCACGATCATCTCTATTAATTTTAACTTTTCAAAGAATATTCATTGCGATATTATGTTAGCACAATTGTGTTACGATAGTTACGAATTCTATCTTTCTTTAACGATAAAGATCAGGTTTTCGTAGTAATTCAAAGATTCATCCGGTCCCTTCAAAAGTATCTGTAATTTTTTAATAGAAAATGGATAAATATATAGACTAGTAAATTGTATTAAGAAAAATAAAAAAAAGATATCTTTATCTTTTTTAAATGTTGTTTCTTATCTTTTTATTTTTATTTCTTATCTTTTTTATTTGTTTATTTTCGTTGTTTCTTATATTTTTTTTATTTTTTCTTATTTTCGTTGTTTCTGATTATTTGTTTCGTTTCTTTTTTTATTTTAAAAAATAATTATTTTAAACTAATTATTTTTTAAAATAAAAAAGAATTATTTGTTTCTTATGAAACAACAACAAACAAAACAACAATAATATGTAAATAAGAAACAAATAATTAAATAAAAAAATAATTATTTGTTTCTTATGAAACAACAATTAAACAAAACAATAATAATATTTTAATGAGAAACAAATAATAATATTTTAATGAGAAACAAATAATAATTTTTTAAATAAAAAATAATTATTTGTTTCTTATTAAACAACAACAAACAAAACAATAATAATATTTAAATAAGAAAACAAATAATTAAATAAAAAATAATTAGTTGTTTCTTATGAAACAACAATTAAACAAAACAATATTAAAGTTAAATAAGAAACAAATAATTAAATAAAAAATAAATAATTATTTATTTTTTTATTAAAATAAAAATAAAAAATTGTTTCTTATATAAAATAAAAATTATTTCAATTTACTAAGGTTGATTAATTTTAAATATTATTTTTAGTATAAGATCAAACATAATGTTTTCACCTAAGAATTTTCCGTGATGCTTCAGCTCTTCTGTGGAAATTTCTTTAATGATCTATAATAAAAATATATTTAAACTTGTTCATACATTTTCCATTCGTATTAATAACTATAAAACTCGAAAATAAATCAATAAATTAATAAGAAATAAAAATTTCTTTTTTTTCAGATATTTTCCCTCATAACAAAGATGCTTACGGGGTAACTAGAGAATTCCTGCTTCGAGTGGTAGATATTCTGATCGACTTTCTTCGGAAGTCCAACGACAGATCCACCAAAGTCTTGGACTTTCACCATGTGAACCAACTGAGGGAAGTTTTAGATCTGAGGATTCCTGAAGAACCTCAGAATTTGGATCAACTGCTAGTCGACTGTAAAGAGGCTCTCAAGTATCAAGTAAAAACAGGTAAGATTACTCATTAAATTATAATTATCTAAATTCTAGCTATAATTTCATTTGACTTACACTAAAACATTCCTGAATCTATTTAAATGTAGAGATTAATGGCGGACTGGGATCCAAATTTGAATGAGGATAAAATTTAAACAATAGTCTTTCACCACCAGTATTTAAAATAGTAACCTTCTGCTGGAAAATGGCATTAAAATAAGAGAGAATAAATAAATATTTAAAATAATAACTGCAAGAAACCCAAAAATAATGTAGAATTTTCAACATTCTCCACACAGCCACTGGCTAAGATCTATATTAAACTTTAATTTGTGATGGATACTTAATTCCAATTTTAATGGTAAAAAAATCTTCGAATAAGTGTCCCAACTTTAGTTTCATATACTCAATCTGGGTACGATTCATCAAAATAGACAAAGAACACACATAGGAGGAGTAGAGGGGACAGATTTAATAACGGGTGCCCCCGTTGCTAGGAGACGGGAATGCTCTTGACGGCAACCAGAAGAACTGTTATTTATGGGCCAATTACGTCCAATTTCGCGGGTGCTGACGCCATCACTCTTACGCTAAACCATCTCGTTTGTTTCCACTAATAACAATCCCTGGGAGAATAGCGGGCCAAAAATCAAAACAGCTCGGATTTCAGTCCCCGGTGTAATTTGCCACGGGGATTAAGCTTAGCGGGACATAATGGATTTCTACGTTCCGCGATCACTTTTACGTCTTAAAACGAGAACTTCTTCATCAATCAGACTGACCACGCTACACCCGTTTAAGAGCTCAGTTTATGGTTTCTTACGTGTCTCATATAATAAAGCACGGTGGCATTCCATCATTAGTTATCTAACGCGAAAAGTTTTGCGAGTGATAAAGTTTACATTCCCCTCACTTTGGATTTTATATAAGACGTGTATTACGTTAATTTCGATAATTATTTACGTTAGAAACAAAACAAGACTTCGGACAATGCCGTAAACATTTTGTCAATCTCCAAGATTTTCTGTTTAAATCTGAAGTTTAATTAATTAATTTTTTTTTTTTAACTTATTCGTTAATATTACTGAAACTCAGTATCAATATTCAAAATTTACATACGTTTCCTATATACATTCTTTCCCATATTCCTGTAAAGTTAGTCAGAGCGTGAAATAAACGTTCTGCTCGACGGAGCGAATTCGTCCCTCTAGGCATGCGCGCGACTTTAACTTCTCCCAGATAAGCTTAATTGCTGAGGATCAACCTAAAGTATGACAAACGATTTCTGTTGAGGCTTGTGACATACTCCACATCTTCGGGACACGAGTAGCCTAATTGTTACTTGTTTGTCTCCCTATCTCTCTTGCCAGTCGTCGAGTACGTCAGCATGCATCATTCTAGCAACTCTGAAAATTTCCGTTTAGAATTGATATTAGAGTTTCTACACGCTTTGATGAGTGGCTAACCGACAATTCGTTGCTTAATTACCTGCATTGTTTTATTCTCAGGCAAAACGTTTAGAAATGAAGAAGTTTTAATAAATAAATCTCCGTTAATATTTTTACATATAACGTGCAATCTATGTATCCATGTATATATGTAAAATTCATTTATGGCATTTATGTAAGTTTTTCTTTCTTATATTTTACCGTGTTTACTATTCTTCTAACGGATCTGATATTTGTGAGAATTCTAAGATATATTTTAATCAAAACACTGATTTGAAGATATAGTTAATCTTTAAAATTTTGCTAACGTTAAGACCATTTTCTACAAAAAAAAGTTTTCGAGTAAGCATTATTCATGTGCTTACTCGAAAACTTAAGCACATGAATAATGCTTAAGTTTGCATGGGATGTAATTTCAAATAGAGCATTTTTTTAAATTTTTAGCTGCAACGAAACAACGTACAAACATTGATTGAGGTGCAACTTAGATGGTAGAGAAGGTTTTTGCTAAAATCTAAACATTCTGAGATATTTCGTTCTTAAGATATTTCGAAACAAACAGGCAACCGGACGGACAAAAAATAGTGATTTCTGTATATAATATCTTTATTACTAAATAAGGCTTTCAAATTAATATCATTCGTATGCGACAGATAATTTTGAAGTTATCAATATTTTAAACTTAAGAACGGCTGTGATTTTATTTCAAACCGTCGCCATCTTGAAACGAAAAATGTATAGGAGCCTCAAACTCAACCGGTCTATACCTTGTTTAACAAGCAATGATATCATACAATATGAATATCTTGTGATGTTTAGTGCTTGAAATATTTTATGATCGAAACAGCAAAGCAACAGAAGTGAATTTATAAAAAGACTTTGTTCAGCCCACAAATAAAGTACAGTATTAGTTTTAAAAGTTCAGAGCCAAATTTATGCAATTATTTTCTGCAAGTTCTTTAATATTCGTTTAGAATAATCAATATTCTCATTGAGTGTATATAAATTACTGCTAAGTTTCGGATGAATAACATCTTAATTAACGATATTAGAGAAATATATATGCTAATTTTATGTGCCATTATCTACTAATGGCAAAAGTTTGACTCGGGTAACATGTGTGCAAACATATTAGAAATTTGTTTAAAACTAGAGAGCTTAATACGGATATTATATTGGGGTAGAGTCTAATGAGTCTGATTATTCTCCTTATCAATAATAAAACTTATATATTTCTAATTTTAATTAGTAGACTTGGTGTTACGTGCAATATTTCCTCGCATTTTTTGAAACTTAAAGGCTATTTTACCATCTTTGCAAGACTTCGTTAAAATTGTATCAAGTATGGCAGCTGATGAAGACAAGAACGGTTGCTCGGTGATTTAACCTTTAGTAGGTGAATCAATAAGTCCATTCGATTTATGCGCATCTATAAGTTAGAAGGATTTTTCTGTTAAAAAAGACACTACATTATAAGTTAAAGATATCTGACGTCTATAATTATCATTCATGCGCGAAAACTTATAGGAAGTAAACCGATATCCTTTCTTCGGATCACTGTAATTATTTCCATCCGATGTTTAATCGGCTGCACAGAAAGAAAAAAGGAATCTGGGCAACGACAAAAGACCAAAAGCTACACAAGCTTCCAAAGGCGTGTCTAAATGACAAGGGCAGCTGTTACTAGCTCCATCTGTCGCCCGGAATACACATCAATCAATTCCGAATGACGGTACCGAAATTGGAACAAGAGTTATCGGCACAAACGAATTCCAGACATTAATGACAGAAAGTCATTATTCTGAAAAATAATGTAATAGTATTAATCTAGAGCTTTCGTTACCATTAAATTTTCTTACGTTAGACCGCATATTAAAGTTTTTTTTCTTTACTATTCTTATTCTTTCCTTTTGTAAATTAAAATTTCGATGTTTCCGTTTTACGTAGGTGTATTTGATATTAAAAAAAAAAACTAATCTTATTAAAAATACGGTAAACATGTCCTGTAATTTATTGCCTTGTTTACAACCCGTAAAAATGTGTTATACAAGAACCGAAGCCGTAATTTTTAGCAGTTTCTGACATTTCAAACTTAATAAATCGCCATTACGCTATAATAAATTAAGTTTTATCGCATATCTCCACTAAACACGCATTCGTGAATAACCATTCGCATTACTAATCGTCGAAAGCAGTTTAAATGATTAAACGCCCATTTTTTTAATGTTTTAAATTATTCGGATTTTCATTAAATTATATTGTGCATTTAGAATTTTAATAAAATTAGTTATAATTTACTATTCCGGAAGCACTGAGTGTTAATTATTAAATATCCTTTGTTCCGTCGCGTCGTTACGTAGGCTTTAAAATTGAATCTTTGAATATAACGCGCCTTTCAAATTGCGGAATTTCTGGACTTCAAAATTGTTTTATGCCAGGGCTATAAAGATTTTTTTTTACTGGATCGTAAACGTGTAACAACTCCGAACGGATCAATCATCGAAACTCTCTTATCTTCGTTGCCTCCCTGGATATCTATACAAGTTTATATATGTAGTCTATGTTTCTTATCTGAGCTAAACGTTCGGAATGAGTGCCCCATTTACCCTCGGGCAACAGTAGATTATTGCAGTCTGGAATGTTTATATTGCTGTATGCCATGTTTAGCCGGTTCCGGATCATAGAGTTTATATATATATATATATCATGTTGTGCCCGGAGCAAACGCTTTGGATTAATTGTTTTTTCGAAATTGCGCTCTTCTGTTTTTGTGCAAAGTTTAACTTTACCAAATAGTTGACGTCATAATCGGAAGGGAAGAGCGGTTTCCGAGACAACGGATACGGCATTGGAAACTGACGGGGTGGAATAAGTAGCAAATAATTACAGTAGCTGTAAGCGAAATGGCCGTTGCGTTTTCGTCATCAGTGCGACAATAAAGAACATCATACGCTTCGGAAAGCAATGTAACTGCTGTTAGTGATATAATCATTCCTCCGAAAGAGGGAGTTTTCTGTTTGCCAATCGCACATGTTGCACAATTTATGTTCTACAGTTTTAACGAGTTATTCTTAAGGGAAATTTACGTTATGCGCTGTTACTCGATATATATATTTAAACATTAGACTTAACCCATTCGAGCATGTTTAGCTGAATAAAACGATACCAAAGAAGTCTAAATTATACACTGTGGCATCATTTCTCCCTTCGAATAATCCATAAAACTGCACAGATCCCTAGATAGGTAGTGAGCGATGATGCAGAAGAGCCTGCCTATAATCACAGCCAACCATATGTTACGGGTGAAAGAACATTGATTCTAGCTTGTCCTCTGATAGGAACAGATAACGTTGGAATTCCTGGAACTCCAAAAATGATCTTTCTCTTGCTATTCCTTCCGGATGTTGGTAGCAGCGACAGTCAGATGGCGGTCGTTATTACTAGGTCGACCAAATTTATACATTTAAAAGACGCATACATACAAATTATCTTTCTAAACGTTATACGCATATTTTCGGACGGGAATTCCTACGTACAAGTCATCGATTCCAGGCCAGGAAGCAAGGAAATTTAATTTGTAAATCTAATTTGCGGCGAGGTGAAGAGTAATTGTTACTCACTCCTCCTACAATATCTCGGAACGTAAAGCTGGCGGGACAATGGATTTTGGCAAGCAGATGAGTAACTGGAAGCGATTGCAGTCGTGTCACTTGATTGATTCATGATTCGACGATTGGCCAAAACTGACTCATCTTTCCAAATAGAAAGAGAGAACGTATATAAAAAAAAAAGAAAGTGATATAAACTCGGAAGAGAGAGAGTTTTCGAAACTGCTGAAAGAAAAGTTTCATTCCGAACTTCACCCGCTTTTCCCATGTGTCAATCGAATATGTAGGACGACAATCTAAATCAATTAAAACAGTGGAAACGCACTGTCGATCACGTAATGTGGCTGTGCTGTCTGTCAATTTTCTGACTCACAGCCAACGTTCTGCTGATCCCGTTTGGCTAATTTCAAACTGAAATACGCGAAATTTTCCACTTCCATATTACTGTTTGTAATTGAAAACAGTAATAGCGAGTCATTCATCGCTGTTAAATTACCGAAAACAAAGTTTTGACATTCTTTTGAATGAACTGTAGCCTATATATAACATCACTATTCGTAACACAATTTCTGTAAATAATACGCTGGAAGAACGCAAAATATTTGTCTCTCTGTGCTGCAAAACTTGTTAGACATTCGGAAATTCGCCAGATGACGCAAATGGAAGTTCTCTGTCAAACTGGCTTTAAGTCTGAGTACCAACAGGTGACCGTATTAGGCACTCCAAAGTTGATGACAGAGAACTGCAATTATAACTTTCTCTCGACTCGTAACTTGCATCTCTGTATTTTAATATATATATATATTAAAATACAGAGATACAACTCTGCTCGTTGTGTTCTATCGATTTAATTTGCACCAACATCCTTCTTCCCTCTTGCCCTTCTAATAATGCGATATCAAAATCACTGGGACGTATCCAAATTGTGGCAGCTGCGCAAGAGAGGATTGGATCTGTTGTCGTTAGATTTGGGGCAGTCACGTGCAAAGAGTCAGGTGACTCAGCCATTGTGGCACGTGTTAAAACAATCGAAGCATGTGTTACATAATATCGCTGGAATGCTCACTATTCTAATAAAGGTTTGTATGTGATGCCAAAAAAATGTTGTTTAAGTAATAATTAACATTCGCAATTTGCGCGCTTTTATTAACAATTAACTTCTGCAACTGCTCGCGTTTTTCTTTACTTAGTTTATTTTATAGATTGCAGCGAAAACAGAAAGAGCAAACATAAACTCGAAGAAAGAAACGTTTCTGTGGTTAATATCTGAGTTATGTCAGATATTTTGGTAAATAGAGAAAAAAAGAAGGACTGCAAGCGAGTGATAACGTTCCCAAACTGTTAGAAAAACTCAGGAGGGAGAATGAAAAGAATAATTCGAGTCGATATGGAGATTTACATGGTTTTGTTAAGCTTCCTCTCTCTCTCTCTTGCTCTCTCTTTCAGTCGGTTGTTTTCATTCTGAAAAGTCAACTGATAACTCGAAAAAATTCCGATTTAAAACGTATAGAATTCATAAACAATTATTCAGGAAACATTCTTAAACTTCGGAAAGTTTCATAATTAATTTTTGTTATATTATTTTAACGAATTAATCTTTATTTTTCGTGGTTTTACAATTATATTTTGTTACTTTTTAGCACATCCTCATTATTTTAATCAACTGTCATGCGGATTAGATATCATTTCTATGGCAGGAGAATGGCTTACCGCAACTGCAAACACAAACATGTAAGTTATTTATTTTCATCTGTATTATTATTATATAAAAATTCAAATTAAATTTAATAAAAAAGTTTTTAAATTAATAAGAATTTCTAGAAAGTTTTAATTAAATCCATACTATATCTATCAAGTTATTTATGATTTTTATTCTACGTATCACTAGATGAAAAGCCACATCGAAATAATATTTAAAATCTGTTTAATATCTAAATAATATTATGATTTACTTAAAAATCTTAATAATTAATTAATCTAACAATTAATTATATTAGTTTAAGTTTTGTTGTAACATAAAATGAACTTCTTTGCATATAAAAAGTTCAATGCAAATAATGTTGTGATATCATTTTGGAGCTTGTTTACGCAAACATTTGCAAAACTTTAAGTAGACATATAATAATTTTATACGAGTTTATACGCAGAATGTATTCTTATCGAAGTTTATGATGATAAATCGAACGTAATGATAATCTAATTGGATCATCAATCTCAATAAATATCAGTAATTTATTCGTTTAGGAATACGTTTTAAAAAAAGTGGTTAAATTATGTTAATCTGTATCTCCTGCGTTGATAAGCAACTTATATTAAGTGCTATATTAGGCCGACTGATAACGGTAATGTTAGAATTATCAAGAAGCACGGCAATGACTCTAAGTCAAGTACAGTAATCACTGACTGACTCTTATTACAAAAGTCATTACGGTCAAAATTCAACATTCTGTAACTTTGGTACAAAGTTAATTATTAATAATTTGGCATTATATTCGAAAAAAGTATTCAATTAGTAAACATCGAGTGCCATATTTGAAGCTTCAAATTCAATTAATAAAAGAATTAAAGCCGTTTAAAGATTGCAAAAATCGGCCAAAAAAGCATCATTTTTCTTCTCGCGAACACCACTACAAACCGCAACATTCAACCGATATCGATGAAATTTGGGAGGTAGATATTTCTTAGATTACTTGAGATCCCCTGAAAATTTCAGCACAATCGAGTCAAAATAAAGGGGGAAAATTGAGATAGTTTTGCATAAACATTTGTATATATCGCATTGTTTAATTGCTTTTTATCGAATTTGGAACATAGGCATATCCTAACTCAATTAAAATCTTCTGAAAATTTTGGCCAAATTCGGCTAAAATTAAAAAGTGTAGAAGTGGATGAGTCTCTTCTCTAAAACTGTTTCTATAAGTCACATCGTTTAATCGATTTCGAACAAATCTAGAATGTAAATGTTACTTATATTAATTAAGGCTTTTTGAAAAAATACAGCCCAATGGGCCAAAATGAAGAAAGGAGGTCTTTTCATCATGAATTCTTCTGCCAGTCGTATCGTTCAACCTATTCCGACGAAATCTGATATATATGTGTTTGCTATTTTACTAAATTTTTTCTAAAAATTTCGATTCAAGAGAATTAAAAATAAAGAAAATATTTAATAAAATATTAACATTATCGTTGTTAGAATTCTCTCTCAGAAAAAGGATTTTCATCTAAAAAGTAAATCCCATCAAAAAACATTCCATGTAAAAAATGTAGCCAAGTCTCGTGCCTCTTTATCCGTAAAAAGTTGTGAGAAATCATGAGAGCCAAGTCTAGCGCACTTATTTACTCTGACACTTTTATTCACAAATCACTCCAAGTCATTGTATCTTT
>WUQG02457355.1:0-12565 GCA_011317285.2 Androctonus mauritanicus
TGGAATACAATAAAAGACTTGGTGGAATAACTGTGCAATTGTTTTATTTATTATTTTAACTGTGTGTTAAAATAATAAATAAAACAATTGCACAGTTATTCCACAAATTTTTATGAATTTCTTTTATTGAATTTCATAAAAATTGATAACTGTGCCATTTAGAAATTTGCATTGTTAAGAAGATAAGCTTATAATAAACATGTCAACGTCAAGGTTAAATATCATAATATCATTAGGGAAACTTTTCTAAAATATTTGTCATAAAGTTGTTGCATAAATTTTTCTTCTTTCATTTCAATTGTTTGTTAACAATACGTAATACTTCATCGGTTAATTATTATTATATCTTATAATCTTTTGCCTTTTTTATCTCATTCATGTTAATACGAAATTTTAGAAGCAGCCTGAGAAAATTAATTAAATTATAGTTGATGTTAAAAAATTCACTATATTCACTAATCGTTATTCCGTGACTTACATGGAAGAGTAGAGAATAACAAATAGTTCTGGAAGGAACTAATCATCCATTTTCCGAGCGATCATTGACTCTATTTTGAAATTATTAAAGATAATGGATCAAAATATGTCCTTAAAATCATCTTCAATGATATAACTTTTTATAATATCGAAGATGATTTTAATTACATATTTTAATGTTTTTGATATAATGTTTAATTGCATCAAAAAATATAAAATACTTTAGTTTCATAATTATTACTGAGAAACTTTAAATATTTGAAAAGCCTTCATTTTGAACGTATTTCAAAATTGATTTTGATGGCTTGAACTCTGTTGATTTTCATAAAATTCAGTTAAATGGTTCGATAGTTATCGTAGCGAAAATTCCGAAGATTGAACATCCGCCATTTTAAAATGGATGAAATTAAAAGATTAATTGACCAAAATCATTTTCAATGGCTTGATTTTCATGCTAAACATAATAAAAAGCCAATAATTAGTTCATGACATATTAAAGGAGCATCTCAGAAGTTTGAGCATCTCTCATTTTTAAATATTTGAATTTCTAGAGATAAACTATGAAGAAGTATCGAGATTATGTTTAATAGTAGAATACCAATACCGAATTTCATGAAAATCTGCTAATTACTTCAAAACGTTATCAGTTGGATACATAAAACAATATGGTGATCTTATAACCTTCAATTTCCTTCGAAACTAAAAATTATTTTAATTTTTGAACCAAGCATTAATATTATAGATCGATTCTATAAAGTCTAGAATTGTAATTTGCATTGTTTTTATATGCAAATAATATGGAAGTTCTCCAAAACGTGATTCATCAATTCGAAGTCATTCATAAAAATTTGCTGACGTCATTAATCGCTCGACACGTGCCAATAAATGTATTATATATTGTGTATAGAATAAGTGACGTTCTTTATCTTTTGTTTTCTTTTGTGATATCTAAAATATTTTTGCTGTTGTCTGTAACTTAACAAAAGCTATAACGATTTGTAAAATTTAATGGTTACGGATCACAAAACAAAGAAATAAGTTGTTAAATAGAACGTTGTTTTTTTTTTATTATTATTAATAGTGTCATAAAGTTTGTCTCGACCGAAATGGTTCAAGGGTATCGATCTAACGTTACAATTCGAAAACTGATTAATATATCACCTACTATATTATATATATAGTCACTTTTTATGATAAGTATGCACACCATTTCCTTTATACTTATTGAATAATCTTCCGAAACTGCATCAATAGTAAAATTTTAAAAAATCATAATATTTTTTTCAAAATTTTTGTTTTTCATATATTAAATATGTCTGATAGGAGGTGAGATCTAGGGAAAATATGCTACTTTAGTAATAATCCTGTAGAAAAAGAGCAAAAATGAAGCGATGCTATCTTGAACACCTTTTCGATATAATTTTTTTCTAAATGTATTCATTTATTCATTATTAATAAATAATTTTTATGACAGCTGACATTTTTATGATATGATTGCATTTTTTTAGTTTTTAATATGATGTATCATATCAAATATATACCGAATATATCCCTATATCATCGGTAGCGCAGTAGCGCTACCAATAATAAACTTGATACCTTCATTTAATATTAGAGGGTTGCTGACAGTAGTGTTTCTGAGGAACCACTGGGCCAATTTACTTGTACTTTTTTTTAAATGACCGTTAGGGTGAATTCAGGATGCCGAAAAAATTTGGCTTCGCGAAACCAAATTTTTGGCTTAGCAAAGTGCCAAAAACCGCAAAATTTGCTTAAACGACACATTCGGGACTTAATAAGTCAGTAAATATTGTTCAAATTTCGACGTGGATGGTGCCAGTCGATTCGTCTTAATGAACCAAACAATTTGATATATAAAACGTCGAGCTACATCGTACTGTAAGCGTACTGTAATGAAAAATAGATATCGATATTTCACATTTCAGACAACCTATAGAATCTTCAATTTTTGCGTAAAATTGCTGAATTTTTCTGACATTGCTGTGCGACTGAAAATATCGGAAGATCTTTTTTCCATTTTGAAAAATCTTTTTAGAACGGATTTTATTCAATATTAAAGTAGCCGAAACTTTTTCAAAAATTAAAGTTTATTCAATAAGAAATTTTGGCCTAACAAAAAGTAATATACTAGTCTATTGGAAAATGCCCCGAAGGGGCAGAAAAAAATGTGAATATATTCAAAAAAGAAGGTGTATAAGTATCGAAAAGAAACGTACAAGACTTTTTAAAATCAATTTTTAAAGCTGATGTATACTTTAACCTCTGAACTTGGAAAAAAGTCTCTTCACCAAAAAATGTATATTCTTTAGCTGAACAACTAAAGACAAAAAGGGACAAATTGTTAAGGCATGTGCCAAATTGTATTGAATGACAACAGTGTGATTACATCCAACAATTGTAGTTTGCAGTGGAACCCAATTGCATTTTGATTTGGGTTGTAAATC
Source organism: Androctonus mauritanicus (assembly GCA_011317285.2). Classification (NCBI taxonomy): domain Eukaryota; kingdom Metazoa; phylum Arthropoda; class Arachnida; order Scorpiones; family Buthidae; genus Androctonus; species Androctonus mauritanicus. The sequence continues at coordinate 2,943 of WUQG02457355.1, forward strand.
TATATCTGGCGATGCATTCAGTTGTAGACCTACATAGAAATTCATCTGAAATGTTATAGAGTTAATAAGCAGCAAGGGATTTAGTTTTGTAAGCGATGCTGTGAAATATAGTCTACTTTTTTGGTGAAGAGATTTTTTTCCAAGTTCAGAGGTTAAAATATACTTCAGCTTTAAATATTGATTTTAAGTCTTGTACGTTTCTTTTCGATACTTATATACTTCTTTTTAATGTTTGAGACCTTCTTCCTTGAGTACATTCACCTTTTTTTCTGTCCCTTCGGGGCATTTTTCAATAAACCAGTACAGTATATAATCAATTCAGTCATAATAACGGAAAGCACAATAGTAACCATAAGCTTATAAGCTTAGTTTTTATAATGGAATGTTAAAGTAACACGAGAACATCACAATTATAAAAAAAATTATGTTGTTATTTAAATTAGATACAGTTATTGCATGTCATTTGAAATTATAGTCAATTTATACAATGTAAAGTACTTTACTATAATTTTAACAATTTTTTAATTCAGTTCTTTAAAGAAGAAACTTGATATCATTCTATGAAAGTTGACCAAAAATAAGCTTATCTATAGGATATTCTTTAAATATATATATATATATTTATTATATATAAAAATAATTCTTATATTTACTGAAATTTTGAGATGGGCTAGGTTGATACGTGATACTTTTTCTTGTAGTCGGTTGAATAAATATCATAACGCATAATAATGTAATAATATCTACAGTAGATTTCCTCTTATCTGGTTTGGACTGGTTTTAACTATCACACTTTCGTTGTGCTATGAGTGGAATAAAAATAAAGAATAAATCATTCGGAAGGAAAGAAAACACGAAACTGCGATAAGATAATATCGAGCAGGGCAGATGAATTATTCAACAATTCATCTGTTTTTAATATAATTCTTATGAAAAAACAGCGTGATTTTTCTTTAAAAAACGAATTTAAATCAAAAAGACAAAGGAATATTATGGATTTTTTTTTTATCTAACATGTAAGTAAATGTTTAATAAACATTTACTTAGATATGTTGCCTGTAAATGTTTAATAAATATTTACAGGCAACATATATTTTTTATTTATTTAATTTAAATTCTATAAATGATATATTGTACATGTTTTCGGATTAACCGTTTATCTGGTTCGATGTCTAGGGACCGATTAATCGGGAGTTTATTATACTCTACTCTTTTTCCTTAAACTCTCACTGTATCTGTACAAACTCCCTGTTTGATACTCATTCACATTAGCGAGATCGCTGTTCAGTCTGATTACAATTATCTACTCAAAATTTTTTGGAAATAAATATCCATTCCGTTTAAAAATATCCATTTTATTATTAGTCAATTATTTATATAATATCGCTGGTTAAAATCAATACTTTAGCACAATATCAGCTTGTTATAAGGTAAGTTTACCATTAGAAAAAACTCTTATAATAATTATTTAAGTTTGTTTAATCTGCTTAATTTAATTTACATCTTTTGAATCTTAAGCATTATCTGTTGAATATTAAATATGCTTAAAATATTTGATGTATCTAAGAAGTAAGATACGTTTTGACGCGATCTTTATTTTTTTTTTCTTTCCTATATGCTTATGTGAAACCATAGATCTATGGCATTGCTGACAAATTAGAATGTTTTTCTTTTAAGTTTTGTAGCCCTTAAGTCAGATAAAAACAGAATTGTTTAAGACATATATTTTCTAAAAAAATCGAAATTTAAATGATTTTGTTAGGATTACTTTTATAACAAAATCCCAATACGGGATATTGATTGGTCATATGTTTATGTTTTTAATGAAATTTCATCCCACGCGTAGGATATTGATTTTTCTCCAATTACTTAATTTTAATATATTTTTAATGGATTTTCTAAAAAAATGTTTACAGAAAACAAGCAAACTTAAAAATATATTAAATTTTCGGATTATATTCTATTCTTTGTATGTAATAAATTTCAAAATGTCATCTGTCAGGCATCTAAAAAAAAAAAAATGGCGAAGAGATAACAAAATGTCGTCTATCCGCCATTTTGTTTCTAGATGCATAATTAAAAATTTCAACTTTTGATAAAATTAAAATTAAGAAATGACGAACTGAGTCTGTAATATTTAGAAACGAAATTTAAATTAATAAGACTGTGCAAGCGACGCGATGTCTACACTCCCGCGTGAAAGCGGCGCGACGCTGTACTGATAAGTGACAGAAAACAAACCAATAGACATAATTTCGACGCGGGGTGTCATGTGTGTAGCCTGTTATCGCTCTCTCTAACTGAAATACAAACTATAGTATTGTAATTGTTTTCTGAAGCGACAAAGACAAATTATCATGGCTACAGAGTTCGATTCAGAGATTTTAATAAGCGAAATTCAGAAAAAAAACAAAATCCTGTATTATGGAAAATGAAGATAAAAATTACCATAAACAGTATTTAGTATATAAATAATAGGATGATATTTCATTATAGAAGCTATAAAAGCGCTTCTCGTGGGACAGATGCTCGTAGCGTAGCATCGCGTTTGTAGTATTGTATCGTACAGCGTCGCGTCGCTTACACGTGGGACACAGCCTAAATTATAAACAATTCAATAAGTTTATATGCCTAGTATATAGAATTTGAATTTTGAAAATTATTTTTTATAACATCTCATTTCCATTTTATAAATTTCATTTTAAACTATAGTAATAAAAAAAATATATAATGTTATTCGCGAAAATGCGCGCTTATTGTGTACGTATGTCTCAACATTTTTGAGAATACTGTTCTATAAAATTAAATACTGGGAACAAAATTCAGTCAGGAGTATTATGAAGTTTCACGTATAATTTTCTAAATACCGTACAGTATAAGTTAAATCTATTGTGAATATATCAGAAAATATATTCTAAATAATTTTTTTATTTTTTCAAATCAAATAATTTTTTTTTAAATTATTTTATTTTTTTTTTATATTAATTAATAATAAATATTAGGCATTATATTGATTTTTGTTGATATTGTGCATTAATTTAAAAAATAATAATAAATAAATAATTGTTTCTTCCAAATTGTTATTAACTCAAATAAATATTTGTCATTTTAATTTTTTTAGAATTATTTTTAAAGTTATTTCTATTTATGATAGTTAATAAGAATGGGTATTTTAAAATGTTATCGCTCTCTTTCTTTCTTGTTGTTGTTACAGGATGAGGTGTATGTCGTGACTATCCAAAGTTCAAATCTACATGTTTGTTCATTAGTTCTATCTGGCTAAAATTTTTATAAATTTTAATACTTACGATAAAATCTTCGAGAAAATCGCACACAACTTTCAGCATTAGTAACAAGTCGATTCCAGATTTATGCATCGCATATTTTGTCGAAGAATGGATCATATAAACAAATAAGTCGGGATGCAACAAAAATTCTCTATTTTACTGTTTATGCATTTAAACAATAAAGGAAGTTTTTAACTGATAAAAGGGCATCCATTGATGAGGAAACCGGTACAACCGGATACTTCTTGTTTGCATTAGATGTACGAATATCTTATCCAGAGTTAAGATAATTAAAGATGTAGCGATTTGCATTGTGTATCAAAATTGTATCAACATTATTATTTTACTATGAATTTCTAATGGGATCTTGTATAATATGATCTATCATCAATAATCGAAAAGTCAGTGCAAGAAGTTTAGCGTAGAAAACCGGTTACAATCTATCTGTTCTGAATAGGACAGTTTAACAACGTTTCTCTAACTCTAGAATTATAATTAAATAATGGAAATATTGCAAATTTGGAAAGGATAATCAAAATTGCAATTAAGTCAATACAAGAATAAAAACTAATCACAATTCTGTAAAAAATTAAGCCAATTAATATTATGAATGATCTGCACGCAAAGGCCAAAAATTCAATATACCCTAAACACGCAAAATTCCTTAATTAAATGCATATTTACGCTTCAGAGAACAATATGTCATCGCTCAGATACTAATTAAATTATGTCATTTTTTATATGTTATAATAATCATTGAAAAAATTCAGTATACCCTTAACGAGTAGACTTTTTAGTATAGTAGTTTATATTCATAAATTCGGAGCGGAACAACATTTGATGGCCAAATATCTTGGGAAGCGCTACAAAATATTTATATTACGATCAATTGCAACTAAATAAGCAGCTAAGTATGCAATTATTTGTTCAGATCTACGAATTATTTATCATAACGCTCTTTTTATTCGATTCTATTCGAATCGTCATTTAATAATTATTAAAAATACGGTACTACATCAGATTAAGTACGGAAATATACTGATATAAATTTTTTATCATGTCGCCAGAGAGGAAAATTTTAGAGCAGATAAAGTTTGAATATATCGTAGATTGGCCTTGAACCTATAATTGGGATTTTTTTAGACATTGCTAGACTGTCCCGTTTAGAAAATAGCTAACAACATTATTCTTATGTTAGATGCTTTAGCACGAATCATACACTTAACCTATTCAGTAATGCAAAGTAACAATGTAGCAGCATTATAAAAACAAAAAAATTTCACGGTTTTAATCGATGTTAGTTCGCATTGGAAGTTATCGCAAAGAAAAGAATACTATAATTCCATCAGTTAATGATTCACGGTCACTTAAATATTGCTTTACATTGCAATTAATTCAACGATGCATTTTTTTTTTACTTGCTGATTTGTTCGTTAGCGCGTATACATCAAGAATGACGCGCGACGATGGCATCGCGCTACAAAATTGTCACCCTTAGATTCGCCATCAAAGTTGCGACAAATTTAAATTTTCTGATGCATATTTTTCTGAAAGACTCTTTATAAACGCAAACATAAATATCAATTTCATAGTAAAATTAGTTAAATAACTAAGGATTCAGATTTTTTTCTCTAACAGTTTAAGAACTAGTAAACGAATTACTATAAGGAAAATTATGATTAAAATCAGATTAAGAGCATAAGATCGATTAATATAATTCTTTTTTTTTTAGTTTATCAGTGATTCATTTTGATAATTTGAATATTAGTTAATTGTTTTTATAATGAGTGAGTTGATATTTAGCTTGTTCCCTTAAAGATATTAGTTATATAACTGTTGTTAGTTAATCTATCTACACATATTGTAGAATGAGAACAAGGTCCTATTCGGAGGTTTAGCTTATAGAAAAGGAATAGGGAGAATAGAAGAGAGGGAGAACAACAGAAGAGTTGGGAGGAGGGGAGGGAGAACAGTAGAAGAATTGGGAGGGAGAGAGGGAGAATAGTAGAAGAGTTGGGAGGGAGGGAAGGAAATGAGAGACAATGAAAAGAACAAGCATGCAGAGGACCACTTGAATAGATTACATTCCTTAAATCTTTGCTGTTGGCCAGTTGCCATTTGTAAAACTGAAGCTGTTTTTCATAAATACAGCTTCAGTTAGTTGACTGAAACAGCTGCAGAAGCTTCACGGGTTGCTTCTGCAGCTGTTTTGGTCAGCCTTATATTTTTTAATAGTAATGGCCAACTATGTCACTCTTTACGAAATCTAGACAAGGATTTCACTAAGTTATACAATACTAACAGATTGTTAGTATTGTATAACTTACTGGTTAGTGAAATCCTTGCCTAGACATAGAACTAACCATGCTAAGGCCCGAAGGCAAGTAAGATTCGATTAAGCAATCCATGTCAATTAATGTTAACTAGATTATCCTAATCTTAACACGCTAGCCTAACAGCTAATTGGATCGACACATATTGGATGAAACTAATATTGAATAGAAAGTTTAACTTTTATGTTCGAACTATAAGAAATTCAAGAACTAATTTGCATTTTAATTATTAAAGAAAGCTGAAAAATATTTTATAAATTCATTTGTATCACATTTCAGTAAGATTTTAAAAAACGATCATATTTTCTTATTCGACTTTTATCTTCAATGTCATTAAAAAAAAAAAAAACATTTTTTTTGTTACATTATAGACATTTTTCTTCTTTCGACTTTAATGTCTGAATTGACCTTGACTACACTATAGGGGTGAACGACTATTGCGCCAGACAAGCCTTGAGCGATTCAAAAATAAAGATTTAGGAAGGACAGGAAAGCAACTGTAACTCTATATTAAAAAAAAGTTTTTAAAATCTTATCTTAAAAATCAAAACAAGTGCACTGTCCTAATAACTAATTAAAAAGTAACAGCAGAAGAGAGTAAGAAATTTTCAAATATCCTTTTTACAGCAATCATTCAACAGCTTGACTTCGAAAAATCAGAAAATTTTCACACAGAAAAATCATTTATTTATTTATATATGCATATATATTTTACAGTAACAATTTTTTTCCTTTATTCCATTATATAATTTTTTGCCAGTAACACAATAATTAAAACGGCGTACGGGTTACAGATACCTAAAAAAAAAAAAAAATAAATAAATAAATAAACGAGAAAAGTGAAAAATAACGAAAATCTAATTTAAAAATATAGATAAATATAATTTCTTTTGGGTTAACGAACCTGAAGATGATAAAACTAGATCAGTGATGAGCCTATATATGATACCAGTCGGAGAAGAACTGCTCAAACTCTGGGTTTTCATCACAATAATTTCACCTTTAACAATAGTCATTACTGTATGCGTAACTATCACTTAACTATTCGTGACTATACTTAATTTAATGATATAGTTCTACGTGGCAATCTATCTTTCACGCATATTTATCACCTGTTTCCCTAGTGATTGCTGTCCTTGATGAATATATAATTTTTTTTTAATATAGATATTTAAAAAAAAAATTATCATCGATATACGTCTGTTGTATCCAAGATTTTTAATTCAGGAATGATAGATCACCATCCAGAACTATGTTATATATTCAATTAGAGATATATATACCAGTTATTTCTCAAATTTTTTACCTAAATGCATAAAGAAATGATATCTCAATTATCATTTCCTATTAAACTCAAATTTTTGCTGATAAAAACTGCAATATTTATAATACTTTTGGCTGTAGTTTATTAACTTAATTGCTTAATAATAACATAAATATAAAAATAATAATAAAATATCTTCAGATTATCATCATCATTCGATTTAAAATTATCATTTCGCATGCCTGCACTCTATTATAAATTTATGAGCGATAAATCTTAGCAATCAAAATATATAGGCTTGTATAATTGAAACAGATTTAAATATCTATAGCTTAAACTAACTTTAAAGACGGAGAATAACCAGTTTTAATGAGTGTTATATTATTCTCACTGATATCCCTCAGGAATGAGAGGTAGGCTAATTGTAGAGGATGGGTAGATTAAACTGATACATTTCTACAGATTAGCATATTTAAAGCAGTTTTTGTGAAAGTAAAGAAGCGTAATAAAAAATATATATATAATTCTACACGCTGTAATTTGAGTATTACTTAAACTGAATGGTCATTCCGATAATTATCTAGAATAAAAAGCAAAAATTTTATTAGTAGTTATTAAAAAAGTTACTTAACATTCATCGGAATAACATTCAGAAACGTTAGGTTTTTTTTATTTTCTTTATTCCATTTTTTTTTATACCATAATCCTTTAAGTGGTCTTTGAAAATAACTTAATAACGATTAAGAAAAACTGGAAGGAAGATATAAATATGAGAAAACCATTTGGAGTCGTGAAAGATGATGTTGAATGGCAGGTATGCCTGCCCCAAAGCACAGTATTCATTTAAATCATTCATTTGTAGCTAAACTTTTAGTAGTTTTTTCTGGTTAATGCTGTTTCATAACGCATAAATCATCAGAAACGATTAATGTTCCATTTTCAAACTTAAATTTAGCATTTTTCTCGGTATAGCTGAATTAAATTATTAGTTGCCAATATCAGATAATTAATGCGATATTATATACCTATTGAAATTGATTATGGTATTAATAATTAACCGGCGTATGAGTTAAAGATAAAAAATAAGTTAAGAAAAATGTGAAAGATAATATATAATAACGAAAACTAACTTAAAAATTAAGTTAACGAAATTGAAAATGATAAAACTAGATCGAAAATGAACCTATATGTATGCTACCAGTCAAAGATGCTGCTTAAATTCTTGGCATTCATCACAATAATTTAATACATAATTAATGTAATAATCGATAATTTAATAAATGCAATGCAATAATTAATCTAATAAATATGAACTTAAAAATTAATAGGTTTATATTAAGATAAATAGATTATACTATACTTTATGGAAAAATTATTGGATGATTATTAGTTATCCTCATACTATAATTAACTGTATTGCCTAAAAAATGCAAATTAGCATTTTAAACATTTTTTTATGTGTTACTAATTAAAAATAGTAATAATAAAAGTGTTTTCTTATGAATTTGAACAACCAACTATCCTATGGCTGTCAAATAACTAGCTTCAATTTTTTTTTTTAGAATTTTTCTAGAATCTGTGATGTATTCACATGTTTAAAAAGTAAGTTAGTACCTGATTTTCAAACTTGAACATTAAACTTTTAATCTGAAGTTTCAATTAACATTCATGTAACAGAAATTTATATATTTTCATTTTATATCAGCATAAAATTTATAATTTTTTCCACTATAGATGTATACCTGCTTAATTTTTCTACTAATGTAATTTTATAGAAATGTGATGAAAATAATAACTTAACCTTCCTTTAATGAAAATTTATAGTAGTCGAAAATTAAAAAAGTAATAATAAATATTCAGATCAGGTTTTTTGGAACTGTTAAATTAAAAGAGGTTTATTTCAATTAAATTAACATTAATTTTATATATAATTAAATTATTTTTTTTATAAACTTATAATGTATATTTGAATCTGTGGACTTAATATTATATATTTAAAATAAAAAATAATAATAATACAAAAAAAAAACATGAAAAGCAATGATTCTAAAGAAACTGAATATAAATATGTGGCATATATTAAATGGAATCTGTCACTTTGAATATTACACTGTACATATTTTTAGTCATCATCATCATTATTTTGTCCTATATTGGAATGCTCTAGAAGTTAACCTTTTACAGCTATTAAAGAATTTTAAAATATCATCAAATTAGGTGTATCACCAAATAGGATAACTTTACCTTATATCAGCCATAGATCATCTATCTACAACAGACACAAAACTATTGGTGGATTTATATATAGTAAGAAACTTGTGTTTTTGAAGAGGGAGAAAATTTCTTTTTATATTTAGTAAATTTTATATAAATTTTTTTCATTATTTACGAAAAATTTAAATTAACAAAATGGCATTTTTATTTATCAAATTCTTTCAAACCATTATAAAAAAATTTTATACTGTGTATTTATAAAAATTAAATCTAAATTGATCAGTTTAGTTATTCTAATAACTTAAGAAATTTTGATATTTTAACAAAAATATAAACTAAAAAGTTGCTATTTTAGATGCATTTTTACATTAATAAATTATTTCTCTACTTTTAAACAGAATCTTATTATAATCAGTGGCGTACCAAGGGGCGGTGGGGAGACCGACCGGGCCTCTGATCAGGGAGGCCGAAGAACCTTAAGTTTTAAGTAACTTATATGTATCTATATGTAGGAATATAAAAATG
>WUQG02457366.1:0-12565 GCA_011317285.2 Androctonus mauritanicus
CCGGTAAAGGGAATAGAAGCTTGAAGGAGTACTTCAACCGTAGTTATTCTACCACTTGTCCACGCAATGCTAGATGTGCTCAGCTGCTTTGCCAAAGGCCGTGATAAAAATTAGCAACATTGCTAAGTACTCCGCCTCCTCCTAGTCGAGTAGAGGTCAAGAAATCGGCTTTTACTCCACATAAAGTGAATTTGGTTTCTATATTAACTAGCTTAATTGAGCGCCTTGAAGGACGGTGTAAAAAGAATACAAGATTTAATGAGATATTACAGACTAGAGGTGGAAACAAACAATTAACACAACTTTAATTGTCTGGTAGATTTAATTGTTGCGCCCATTAATTATTTTCTAATTTAACACCCGAAAGGTTATTTTTTTGATTCTTCTTCCGTCGCTTCGCCTTCTACCATTGCTAAAGCGTGTATATTAGATTAGGAAGCAAGTCCCCGCTGGTTCTTTTCACCGACCGCTTGCTAATGGAACCCTAGTTCCCGGTCTCTGACCCCCTAGGCGCTACAATCGATCGGAGTTGTGTCGATAAGTAGCGAAAGGAACAATGAAAGAAGGTATTACGGGACAGCACAGCCTCTCTTCTACTGCTCCCTCTCTTCCCTTCTTTACTCAAACGATAATTATAAGTTTAAGAAAGATGCTGTTGCTGCTAGCGTTTTAATGTTGTTTTGGCTTGACTTCCCCCACCTTTGTTTTTGTTTGTGGTAATTAAAATGGCATTTATTTCAACATTATCGTATACTCATTCTTTCGTTCGGGTTACAATGAGTAATTATGTTTTAATTATGTCTCGACTAATTATAAATGGTGTACTGCCGATTGTTAATATTATTTCTGTTATTATTAACTTCCTTTTTTCTTATTATTATTATTATTTTATTTTATTTTTTCTAACGTATTAACAAGAATGTACGGCGTCAATCGCTTGCTCAACGATGCTCGATAATTATCTCCCAAACAATTAAACGCAAATTTTTGTCAAAAATAAAATATGGATAAAGTATAACGGCGTACGAAATTTGGTAAAATTTCTTCTCTTTTATTCGAGAAATTTCGCATATTTGTTCTTCAGTTATTATAAATTCGACATATCAAAATTTCACTTGCTTAATCTTATAATTTCAATTGCAACATACAGAATTTCACTCGCAACTTATATAATTGCAGCTGCAATATGCAGAATTTCACTTGCTAACTTATAATTTCAATTGCAATATATAGAATTTCACTTGCTAACTCTTATCATTTCAACTGCAATATACAGAATTTAATTTGCTAACTTTTATAATTTCAATTGCAACATACAGAACATCACTCGCAACTTACATAATCGCAGTTGCAATATACAGAACATCACTTGCAACTTACATAATCGCAGTTGCAATATACAGAATTTCACTCGCAACTTATACAATCGCAGTTGAAATATACAGAATTTCACTCGCAACTTATATAATCGCAGCTGCAATATACAAAATTTCACTCTCAACTTATATAATTGCAGTTGCAATATGCAGATTTTCACTCGCTAACTTATGTAATTGCAATTGCATACGGAATTTCAATGCTTAACTTATATAATTTTCAGTTGATATGTACATAATTTCACTGACTAACTTATATAATTTCAGTCGATATATATACAAAATTTTACTTGTCGCTAAACAACATCAAGTTATATTTTTGAATGTTTGGAATGAATATAATAATAGAGTAGTGTTCTAATGATTCCATTAGAAATATTTCTTTCCATTAGAAATATTTACTTCTTTACAGTTCAGTTCTGTCACTACAGAATAGTTGATAACACTGTTGGCAGTGTACAAAGCCGAGCCAACAATGTCAACAATGCTTATTTACACAGACGATATGAAAAGCCAAGTGTGTCTGTATTGACAGAGAAATTACATCGTTGTGTATATGGGGAGGGAAAGATAAATACTTCGGCTAATAATGTCAACAGGGACTTTGTTTCTCTCGTGTACAATGCAAAACTACAACACTGCCTTATTTACAATGAAAACAATACCGTCCCGGTGTAAAACAATACCGCTCGAGGGAAAGAATAAAAAATAAAATATATATATATATAAAAAACAAAAAAAAAACGAGTCAACAATGGCAGGAAGTAACAATCTGCAAATTTCAATTTTGATAAAATATGGGGTCGAAAACAGTTGGCACAGTTATAAATCCTTCTATTGTACAGGAGAAATTAGTAGTGTTTTCTACGTTATTCTCCTGACACTTTTCCATTCCTGTTAAGGAAATGTTAATTTTTTTTTTTTTCGTTTCTTGTAACATGCAAAAATTAAATTATAGATATTTTTTTCTGTAAGGAAAAAAAATTTTTAAGATTAATAACGACAGTTGTTTTCGAAATGATATTTTTTTTTTTTTTTTTCGAAAGGGGATAACCAACTCGAGTAAGGTGTAAAATTAAGAAGGAAAATTGGCTTTAAGTATCAAAGTTGAAGTGGAGATATATTACCTCCTTCAGTAAATAAAACACGCTCTTGTTACGTCATAGCTTGAGTGGCATGACAAAGTGCAGAAGTTGGGTGTCAACTCTTCTCTATACTTAGCACATCGGAAATAGAACATAGTATAAGCAGTCTCAACTACAAACGCGTATCTGTTCTCCTACTTGGAGAGTTTAACTAGAGAAGAGCAACAATAATTCCGACCGAGCTTAATTACCGTTAATACGCGAATAGTTTATATAACTGTACTAGGATTCCAAGAATAGATACTGCAGTTTAACAATTTGCAGTCGGAGCAATTAATTGTTCTTTAAAAAAAAAAAAGGAAAGTAAAACAGAAACTCACTTGTTTATGCATCTCCACGTTTAATCCGTAAGACATTTCGTAATACTATAAAGAGAAAAAAAAAAGAAAAAAAAAGGAGAAAAATTCATTGACACCAGAAATTAATTACAGTTATCATTATTAATTTTTTTTAATATTAAAAAAAATTTTTTTTTTATAGTAACAACATCATATAACTTACCATAACGTAGTGCCGTTGCATTTCGGTTTTCTCTGTAGCTAACTTCTCGCATTCCAGTTTCAAACTAGATAGGGAGAAAAGTAGGGATGGGTATAATTAGTCACAAAGTGTCGGATGTCAAGAGGACTAACAGGAGGTGTCACGTGACGCTAACATCTGGTAGCGCTCCGTTTCGGTAAAGGCGCATTTAACGCATCTTCTTAACGGTTACTTACATTTAAAATTAATCATTCGGACTTTCTACTAATTACAATTAAGTTTTAGTAGTAGTAACAATAGTAGATAGCAGTAGATAGTAGTAGTATTAGTATTAGTAGTTGTTGTTGCTGTTTTCGAGCAGTAAGAGAAAATGCAAAAGTCCTTATACTGCCGTATAAGGTAAGTTTGTATTAGTAATAAGCATAATTAAATTTTGAATACCCGCGAGTGTTTTAATGCTATTCACAACTTAACGCGCTGCCTTTTAATTAATTTTTAATTCCTGTGCCAAAATATAAATTCCCACTGTAATACACATTATTTTTAATTAAGTAATTCCGGAGACAGATTTCATTTTTACTCTACAACTACAACCATTACTACTCTACTACTTTAAACTATTTTTACTATTACTTCTTTCAGCCATTTTACTTTAATTATATATAGAGAAATAGAGAGAATAAGCTTAAATTCTAGTTTGTTATTTTTAAATATTTAAAAATGGTTTATATATGTGTAGTTACAAATTGTTTAAAGTTGTAAGGAAGAAAGTATAAATATTTTAACGTCAGTATGTGTATAGACACACACAACATATATATATATATATATATATACTCAGTACAATATATTTCTCTGCTTTTTAAATTATAGCTAAAGCTTATTTTAAATTTAATACGATAGAACTCCATTAATTCTTTAGTTAAACCAAACAAGAGTGATTAACTTTCAGTCGTCGTGTGATGCATCAGAGATGGTTTCTTTGCTAAATTGGAAGTATAAGCCGACCTGCAAGTAGATATGACAACACTCCGAAGATAATTATAGTGAGTGGAGAGGACAGAATGATTCTCATGTCGTGTGTCAATTGTGATAATCTCTCCAGTGACACACTCTCGAATAAAACGATTTTGCGGTAAATTATCGCCAGTGAGTTTAATATAGCGAAACGTTATTTTATAAAAGAGCCGAAACCGTACACTGTATGAATATATACACAAATTTAATTCTGTACTTCTGCTTAATTGCATAAAATATATACGTATATAACAATCCGTTCGACTACCACGCGTGATGGACACGCTCTGTAACTATATTGTGCTCGATTGTGTTGGCATTTCATGTGATAAATTATTCGCTGGCCTACAGAAAAAAAGAAAAAAAAAAAGTAATTGTTATAGCAATTGTAGTCTAAAAATCTAGCATTTTATTTTTTTATATATTCGAGGTCCATTTGAAAGATGAGAACTGGGTTTCTCTTCTATGATTGGAGTGGTGCACTTCTGAACTTGGAGCTGATGCACCTTCCTCTCTCTCTCTCTCTCTCTCCACAAAATGCCTCCTCTGATGTAACAGGATAAATAGGATAACCGCTTTCGGCCTAACTGAAAAATTTGTTTTTTTTTTCTTCTATCTTTACGTAATTGATAACGCAATAAACGATAAGATATACTATACATAATTAAATACATATATATATATATATAACTATTAAATATTACTCTCAAAAGTATTACATTTTATGTCACATTATATATATATTTAAATATATTCTCGAAAGTACAGTTGGCAAAGAACCTATCATTTATCGCCTTAAAAAACCGTTTTCTTTACTTATCTACAGCTGCTGCCAATCTAGCGGATGTAGTTTCGTCGATCATGTGACAAACTTGGGGCAGGAAGTGGAGTGCCGGTAAAGCGGTAACCCATGCCAAGAAACCGGTAAAATAGGGCAAATATTTACTATGCGCGTCTCGATGTAGATAATCGATACAGACTGGATATCCATCCGGACCTGGAGGTGACATATGTTTACTTTTTACTGTCTCTTTTTTGTACATAAGAACTGTCCCTTGATACACTCTGAACAGTATGTAATACATAGTCTTTCTATATCTATAGAATTGTAAGCCCAATAAGTGTATTGGGAAATGATATAATAAGATGAATATCATAGAAATACTCTCTATACAAATTTATGCGATTGTTCGATGGTCTTTTACGGAAATTTTTCGTTGTAGCGTCGATAGAAATTTATTTTACATCAGTTTTTTAATGACAATTAAATTAAATGTTAATTACCAGTCCGTCAGCTGACGTGAATCATTTTCTGATGCCAATTAAGAGGTGTACGTTAAAACCAATCAGTTTCTTTAATATCAATTAAGCGTCGAGTTAATTAGATCGGTTTCGGGTGTCAATTACCATTTAATCGGTTGAAATTAACATTTAATACGTTTCGCACAACGGAAAAGAAAAAAAAAATTTACGCTTGCATCGCGTTTAAAAAATAATAATAAAAAATAAAAATAAATTAGCGTAGTTACAAGGAATAAAAAATTTAATACAATACTAACCTGTGATATTGAGCTTGTAGGAAACTAAACTCTTCTTTGATACGATCGCACGTTTCTGAAACTGTAAACTTGAATGGTTGTCCTGCTTGAGGCGGTGGACCCTACCGGAAAGAAGGGAGAACTGATCATATGGGAGAACAGATTGACGATTCAGAGACAAGGCAGACCACGTCTAAAGCTCTTGTAATGGTGGAATAAGGGGAAGAGGGGAAAGAGAAAAGAGAAGGAAAGAACACAAGAGTGAAGCCATGCGACCCTCAAGGCCTTATAAGGCTCGAGTGAAAGGAGATAGAGGAAAAATATCTAGAAATACGCATTATAAAAATATATATATACAGTATACACACACACACACATATATACATAAAACTTACATAAAAAAGTACAATTAAAAATTAATTACCGCTTTTTAAAAATTATCTATATCTTAAATAAACTTGCGATTTTGTATAAATGGGTAATACAAGTGTATATAAATAACTAACTCTAGTGCAGATGTTTATCGTCTACTTATAAATAAATTTCTTATCTTACTAGCAGATGTATTATGTTTAAGTCTTACTCGTTCCCTCTCTTTTCTATCTACACTTAAGCTAATATTTCAGCCTAGCGTACTAAACATACTGTCACATCCTGTCATCTGTATTGATATTACGTCACATCCCGACTGTGAAAATTATTGTTACATTGATGGAAATAAAATAGAAATATATTGATAAATATTACTTTTAAATGCAGTGTGTTATGTTTATATATATATATATATACACTGTGAAGTTATATAGAGTGTAAAGACGGTGATAAGGCTGAATAAGCGATTGTTAACGATTGTATATGCTATACAGTATCCTCCTTTCTTTAAATTTTATCGATATTTACTATAAATATTTTAGCGTTAGAATAACTTTTAAACGAGATATGTGTGCTTACTATAAGAAACTGTAACATTAAACGCGTTACAAGTTTTTATTTTGTATTAACTTCATCTATTAATAATGATTCATCGCTATACTGTTTGTGACAGTTTTAAGTAACAGTTTAAAAAAAAAATTATTATAACTAACAGATAAATAATTATTATTATTATTATTTAAAAAATGAAATATTGTACATAACTGAAACAGATAAAAAAAAAAAAAAATTAACGGTTTTTAGATAACGAAAATTTATGTTAATTACAGAAACTGACGTACGTGTTAATTACAATTAAAATTCTTTAAACGATATTATTATTATTATTATTACGAAATGTACATTAATTACAATTAAAATTCTTTTTTTTAACGGCTATCGTTACGAAATGTACATTAATTTATTTTTTTAAATAAAATGTACATTTTTTTATACAGGCAAAAAGAGACAAAGAGAAAGAGAGAAGAGGAAATTTAAAAAAATAATAAAAAATATAAAGAGGCGAGACAAAGTTCGCTTAAATAAAGAAAAACAAAGATTACAGAATATATAATTTAGATAAATTGTCTTGTATGTATTTATATAATATAAATATATATTAGATTAGTTTTTATCATAATAAAGTGTCGAGATAACTTTTATCGTAAAAGCTTCTCTCTTCCATTTTTAGATATACAGTATATATATACATATATATATACAGACAAACACACATATATATATAAGTATATTGAGAGTGATTTTTTTTTTTTTTATTTAAATATAGGGATATACCTTATATAAGAATTGTTAGTGAATGGAAGAATAACAATACCTCTTTAGATCCTAGCAATGCTAGGGCAGTTCCCAATGCATTACCATGAAACGAAATTAAGGCATCACCCTTGTTGAAAGGAGAGAAAAAAAATAAAAAAAAGAAAAATATGAAATGACAGTGATGTTAAAAAAAAATTTAGAAAAATTAAAAATTTTATTACTAAATTTAAAAAAAAAAAAAAATTCAAGAAGAGAAAAAATATATAAATAAATTAAAATAATAATAATAATAATAATAAGTTATAGAGAAAATTTTTAGTTTTATATATAACTATTGCATAAAAAGTATAAAAATAAAGTTATATCATTAATAAAGTTATATATATTTATATAAATTCAGCATTATTTATATTAATTTATATAAAAATATTATGGATAAATCATTATAATTATTGTAAAAGGAAAAAAAAATAAAAATGTATCCTTGTGTGTAGGGGTATTTGAATGAGTGTTTGACAAATTATCCAGTTGGTTGATGTAACAGCTTTTGACATTTAAACATTAATTGATAAGATGGAAACTAAGCCAGAAAATTTCTTTTTATTTTATTTTATTTTTTTTATAAGTACAAAAAGCATTGAATAGCGTGACGTGTCTCAAACTTCCTGAAATTCATACAAACAAGTCTGCCGCTTTTACAAAAGGAGAAAAAACTCTCTCCTTTTTCATCCTTTTATCTATGGCAGTTGCAAATTCAGCTGTTGCCAACTGCACGCTTTTGCTATAGAGAATATAATACAAGTGCACAGCCCAATGATTTCCATCAGGCGATGTTCCTTCTCGTAACTCAAACAAGATCGCTTAACTGGGCATAAATTCCTCGCTCCAGAGAATGTACATTCAAATCAAGTCGACAAATATGTGTAATTATACCAAATGACATACTATTGGACAATGCGTTTAACTGTATCTCAATGGTAATTATTTAATAGAATTACCAGACTGATAACATAATGATATTAGCGTTTGGTGAAATACGCTATGAAATCTCGTAACTAGTGATGTCATACTTAGAATTTACTAAAAAGATTTTTTTCTGCGTGTAAATCAACACGTTCATAAATAAAAAGCCTAAGTTTAATTAATGAGTCGTAACCACTTGCGACAATAATCTTATCTAAAAATCCGGATAAAGCGGGTCGTCGACGATATTTCCGTTGGGTTTATACGCAATTTTCTTAAATTTACGTCTTTTACCCGTTTATTGCGTGTTTCGTAGCGTAAAAATAGTTATGCGATATATTTCAGAATGTTTAAATTCTGCATACAATATGTGTGTTCTTCCGTCTCGGCATATTTAGAATTTATTTTGTTTAAACCTAAACATCTTTCATATTTTTTTTTTTTCTTTCCTTCCCCTAAGACTGATGCAGAAGCTCCTTATCGCAGTAGGTGGGTAAAGGGGGCCCCAAATCCCCTAGTAGACAAGATCCTATAGAACTGCTGCTTAGTCTTCCTTCATTGTTTCGAACTTCTCTTCATTGATTTCTATCCAGGGAATAGACAGCTGCTGCTTCATTCCAGATTGCAGGGGAGAAAAGGGATATTCCCTGAAGTAAAAGAGGGTGCGGTTTAACTCCTTATTCCTGCACCCCGCTGATTCCAAAAAGAGAGAAGGGGGGTTTAGCCATTGTGCTCTCTTCTTGCCTTTTCTTCGGGCTTGATTATTAAAAGTTATCAATGTGATTTATATAAATTAAAAATGATAAATTAGTATTTAGGTCGTGAAAGGTTTCCTTGTAAGGCGCCACTGAGTTAGCGAATGTTTATGACTTCCCATTGGCACGACTTTAAAACACTAATTGTTCAGTAACCATTAACCTACATTTTGGTAATTTTATTTGTTGTTTAAGATGTTACTTTTAGTTTTCTCCAGAGTTACTCCATTGATAAATGTTTTTTAGTTTATGGTATATTCAATGAAGTTTCTTTTTTTTTCCTCCTCTCCCCTTTTTTCTTGCAATGTTCGTCACGCTTTTATCACTCCAATGAAGATGATAATAGACTAAATTATTGGGATGTGAAAATAAATGACTGTCAAGAGTGGATAGATTTCATTGACGTTTCTTTAAATATGTGTGCGCTTCACGGTTGTTTGTTAATTGATGTGGATATTTCTCTTTCCCTCCCCCCAATCATCTTTCTTCCACACAAAAATGCGAATTTCACGAATGGTTTTAATATGCGTAATTTTGCGGTTTTCTTCCTTGTAAAATGGGTTTTCGGTATTTTTATTATTCACGCATTTTACTACTCGAACGAATAGTGCATATTCCAGGAACACACACACATGTTAACATAAAAGATATTCGTGTAACTGTTAACATACATTTTTTTTTTATGCTATTAAAACATACCGATAAGGTTAACTTACTTGATAGATTAATAAAATGCGCATTTATGAACTTTATAAAATTAAATTTACCAATATGGCCGCCGTTAATATATTGGTAAAAATAAAATTGCTTACTTTTTAATCTTTAAAAATGTGCAAAAATTCATCATACTTTTAATGGAAAATTTTCGCAATTATTTCCTACAGCAATTAATTTCGGGAGTTTAGTAAAGATCGATTTAAAATATTTAAAATCGCCTATCACGAAATAATTACCAAATTTCGTGACTAATTGAGAAATTCGTGTATATTTATTTCTGGATTAAGAAGTAAATTATGAATTATATATATTTATATATATATATATATATTTCACAAAAATCGATTATCTTTTATGTGTGTTAAATTTAATCTGTTGCGAAATCGATACAATAGCATGGCGTAATCGATCCTTTATCGAGTAAAATTCAATGAAAATCGTTTCGGTAGAAGTTTTAGATTTAAATAAGATTAATAATGAATTTTTAAAATTTAACTAAAAAAAAAAAAAAAGTAATTCGAGAAATTGAGTTTTATTCGGGTTTAATGAATGTGTATCACATAATTTTCTTTTATTAATTCTAATATTTTTCTCCAATTACAGGTTTAATGTCTGAAATTTTATAACCTGTTACAACTGGATTAATGCTACTATAAATTAAATCCGTAAAAAAAGGAGTTTATAACAAAAGTCGGAAATTAATTATGTTTTAACTTATGCGTTATAAAAGTAGTCTATATTTCGTGATAACTTATGTTTTAAATATAATTTCGTTTTTTTTATTTTTAAAAAAAAGTTTTAATAAAAAAAAAGTATTTGCTTCGATTGCCGACATTATAAAAATTATAATAAAAAAAAAAAAAAAAAAATCGCAACACGCAGAGGTGTGCCATTTGTAACATATATATATATATATATATTTATGTATTATTTCTCAATAAAATTTTAAACATATTTAATAAATTTCAAAAAAAAAAAAATGTGTCAATTTTTCTTTATTCTTTCACGAAAAGTATCAATTTCGTTTAACGTTCAATTAAATTTGTAAATTTCACGAACATCTTTTTTAAATTGTAAATTTCGTAAACATTTTTAAATTGTAAATTTCGAAAAAAAAAACATTTTTTTAAATTGTAGATTTCACAAACATTTTTAAATTGTAAATTTCACGAACACTTTTAAACTGTAAATTTCATAAAATGTATTTTTTTTTTTTTTAATGTGAATTACACGTTCGATTTTTCTTTTTTAAATTATAAATTTCGTAACTTTTTTTATTTTTTAAATTAAAATATTTTTCAATTATATTTTCTAAGGCGATATACTATCTTTAAAAAGAAAAAAATAAAAAAAGCAATTTTTCAGGGATGAAATGCAAGACGATTTCACTCCAGTCAATCAGACTTCAGAGACTAGTAAACGTTTAGGCGCTGTTCCGTGGCAAATAGCAAGCTTCTAATACAAACAACGGTCAACTATGTTAACATCATTAGTGCACTTCGGTAGAACAAACATTAACGTCGAACACGTTATACGTAGCTCATTAACGCTGCTGATATCTTTTCTACCATTCCCATCGGATTTTTCAAAGAGAGTTAAGAGAAGAGTGAGAGTTAACGTTAAAAAAAAAAAAAAAACTTTCTTAACTCCTAAAGCGTTATAGTAATCCAAGGTATACTTTCGTTCTCCATCTAAACATGGTACTCTTACGTAAATATTGACACACGAGCTGTTGTCATGAAATATCGCAATGTATGTGGCTTCCAGACACAAGCAGACCGACCACTTAAAGGGGAAATGGTCGTATGTCAATGGATACTCTCCAGATATATCTGGATTTAGATATAAGTGGTATTTTAATGCATATACATATATTATATATATATAAACCAATGACTTAATACTAACCACTTATTGACACTTAAGGTGATTGATACATCAGATAACGAACTCCGTTAGGCGAATTAATTCAAGCATTTGGAAGTAACAAAACTGTACTCAATATCATCATCGGCTATCATACGATAATATTATATACTCCTTTTTTTTCGCGATATCGTGTAGCAAAACGCAACTGGATAATTTATTATTAAGTTTTAATATGGGTCCGAGATGCGAAAACTATTCCACGCCAGAGTAAGTAATTAAGACTGGTATAAGGATTTCTTTGTTTATGCCAACCTTAAGAGGTTTAATAACATTAAGTGGTACTAAGTTAAAAGGCGATTTGGATTAAATTAAATTAAATGAAAGATAATTATAGTTTAAAAATAGCGAGAATAGTGTAGTTAAAAAAAAAGAAAGATAAAAAATAAACTAGGCGGATAGGCATTTAAGGGACGGTTGCCATGTTCAGACTTACCGGATGACGGTTGGGATACATCCTTGGCCGGGTATGTCAAGCCAAAGGACAGCACAATGTCGTAAGGGATCTCTCAGGATATCACTAGCCACACTGGTCACCAAAACAATCAATACGGCCACCTTTTAGACAACACACACTGTTATCGACACACATGGGGCTGTAGTCTTGCGTTCATCGCATCTCACCTCAGTACAGCATCTTGAAGATAACCCATAGCGTAAACAGGAGAGCACAACTTCTCGAACGGTAATGGCTGCCCAGTCCGTCCCAGCTGGCGGTACAGACTTGATACCGATACCACACACGATGCGGAGGGGACCCGTAGGTCTACAAAAAGGTACCCTGTCAACGTAGCAGGAGGCGATGTGAGCACACAAACCCCTACTCCTCAAATATGGCACCCGCAATGATTGGCGTTATCAACAAACACAGACACACATACACACAGAACCTTCTCCAATCTTCTACTGCTTCGTACCACGTGGTATGGTGTGTCGTGGGTGGTACTGCGCTTGCACTA
>WUQG02457377.1:0-12565 GCA_011317285.2 Androctonus mauritanicus
GCAACGAAATGTATTGCCGAAAGTGCTCGCCTTAATAAAATGATGTCACACAACTGCGATTTGTGTTGTTTCCCTTATTCAATAGGACACTAACTGCTAAATTTGTAATTTCAAACCCAATTAATAATAGAACTAGAGTAGTTTAAAAATTGCGAAAACAGACAAAAAAAAAAAAAAAAAGATGTAATTTTTTGTCTTCTCTGCAGATATTGTACAGCTTATAGCATTCAATCAATATCAATGAAATTTAGAATATAAGTATTTCTTAGATTTAAGGTTCCCTGAAAATTTTAACACAATCAGGTCAAATAAAAGGGGGAAATGGAGTCTATTTTCCATAAATATCTCTACATACTGCATTATTTAACTGGCTTTGATTAAATTTGAAAATACTGAACTAAGATATGCTATATCATTTGAATATTTTGGCTAAAATGGGCTAAAATTAAAAAGAGAGGACAATTCTCTTGTCTAGCTATGTCTATAGGTCACATTGTTCAATTGCTTTGGAACAAATCCAGATGCTGTTTAATATTTTCTGAAAAATGCAGTCTAATTGGGACAAAACGAAGGAAGGGAGGGCCTTTCATCCTGTATTCTTCTACATGCCACATCACTCAACAATTTCGTTGTGTGTTTATCATCATTTAAAATAATAAATGATATCCCATCAAAAACAACAACATGTAAAAAGCCAAGTACAGTACTAAGAAATCAGAATTTTTGTTACAATTTAGATGTGGCTATTTGACGATTAAAAAAAATAAAATAATAATGTCAACCAAAGTATGGCATCTAAATTGTTAGTATTTTGAGTGCAGAATGTAGGTAAGGATGGCATCTAAATTCTAACAAAAATCCTAATTTCTTAATACTGTACAGTATTTGGGTTTTTTTTTTTTACATATTAGATGGTTCGATGGATGAAAAGAATACACATATCATAAACACACTTATATACATAAACAGGTGTTAATTTAAGAATACATCTATACAATCTGACAGACATTATTCTTAAAATGATATGACAATGTTAAACATTTCCCAAATACGTTTAAAATTTGCATAACGTTAAGCTAATGACGTTTAGCATGGTTTCAAAACTAAAAATGGAGAGAGAGAGAGACGATTACATCACGCGTGAGCTATCAAAATTCAGTCGCGAAATATCACGTGACGCGATATTTTACTAAAAGTAGTTATAAAACGCGAAATGATAGCCACTAATGTTAGAATTTTAGGAATCTCCGACAGTGGCACAGTACTAACGATAGATGATAAGTTTCAAAACAAAAATAGCAGCTTCTAGTAGGGCTATATAACTCGATGTCTAGTTAGTCTGTCTACAAAAAAGGGTGGGCAAACTGCGGCCCGTCACGACAGTATGTTAGAGGCCCGCGATCCGAGCACGAGTGTAAGATTTTTTTTTAAGAATTTTACCACAAAAGTGGTAAATTATATAAACAAGCAACCATTACCGCAATATTTTCCTCTACTACGAGTACCTCATGTATCGTAAAGTTAACATGTGGCCCACTAGAGAGACCTTACAAAAGTCCATGTGACCCGAGGTCAGAAAAGTTTGCCTATCTGTGGTCTATGAGAATCCTTTCTAAAACACGTAATTACGTAGCATTAACGTCGAAATTTTGCAATCCGCACACTAGCGTAACACTAACAATTCACAATCATTTTTTTTTTAAATTTTAAGAACAAGTTGGCCAAACTGGACGCACGTGTTTCAAAAACTTACTGTTAATTTCACAAGCATTAATTATATACAGTACTTCCTAAATAAGCATGTAATAATAAATTCAAAAAGAAAATTCCAAACATAAAATACAAATTAAAAAAACATTAATACAAACTGACTGGAATTCAATAAAATACACTTACTCTGTAAACCAGATGGTGTAATAATATAATGGGCGCTTACAAAAGAACATCTGTCACTTACTTCACCAAATATTTTACATCACCTGCATTAAAACGTTTATTTAAACAACACTGAATTATTATCTTTTTAGTGCAAGCCAAAAATCAGAAAAGGTCACACCTAAAGATATTAAGCAAATTAGTGTTTTAGAACCGATTATAAATAAAAATGCTGAAAAGAAAAAAAAAAAAATTCTATTTTTAATAATATTTATTGAAAGAAATAAAAATATTTATGTATGTCACAAACAAAAGCTTCTTTATAGTTCGTTCATCATCATAATGAATAATAGCCTATTGTCATAACATTATAAACTATGCGAATTATTCCCAATTAAATTTTATTAATTACTCTCTATAATAATAATAATAATAATAATAATAATAATAATAATAATAATAATAATAATAATAATAAAAACTTGAAAAATATAAAAAAAAATCGTCCGTAAAATTTTATTCATAAATCATAAATTCTAAAAAGTGCAATGTATTGCAAATCGATAGAGCATAAAATCTCTTCTGTTTCCGAAAACTATATTCTTAATTTATTAAAAAAACAAAAAAAGAAGATGGTTCTCATCTATTTTAATATAGAAAAATTTCAATTTTAATTAAAAACGGGGATTATTTATGAGATGTACAACTAAAAATATAAATTTGTTTACATTAAAATGTTTTTAAAACTAAATCAAAACAATACAAAAAATGCAAATTTTTAAAAAAATGAATGAATATAAATCTAAAAACAAAAAACAAACACAGCGAACGACTATCATCGAGATGAACTTTTTGATAAGACAACAGAGATCAAGAGAATCCATTGTCTCTTAATCGTATCTAACAATTAGCACGAAAAGAATGGCGTATGTTGTTAGTACGGGCAAGAATGGAAATGCAGAAGCCGCTTGCATATAATAGTAATTTTTATACTTTGAATCCGAGTGCAGACAAGGCGTTATTAGTTCTGCTCGGATGCTACTAATGTAGATAATCTATCGATAAGCGATTAATTCGAAAATACGCGAGCGAGGAAAACAGCCAATACTGAACGAAACATGCATAACGGCAGGTGTCTGTTCACACACAACCATACGATCCATGCTGTCATTTTTTCTGAAGTGTTAAAAATATTAAAAAAAATTCTTTGATTATACGTCTTTTGAATATATATATATATATATCTTATTGTGATGTAGAATTTTTTTTTTTTTAATACAAAAATTCTGGGAACACGTAAAACATCTAAATACAACAAACTGCAATTATGTATTGTATTGCGTGGTATGCTTTTTTTCATTATACAATCTTGGTTTTTATATGTTTATATGTTATTTATTTATGCTGTGTGACATATAATAAATTCTATACTGCATATGGAGTTTTGTGCTCTAATAAAAAAATCATCATCATCTGAACAACTTAATATAATTCCTAACTAAAAAACCAAAGAAAAAAAAAGAGACGACAACCAATTGACAAGCAAACAAAACTCTAAATTCTCGCCAATGAATAAAATTATTATATATAAAAATTAAAAATAATTAATTTTTAAAATCAACTTTCATATAAAATTATACGATGAGTTGATATTCCTGAAAATACTTTTTTCAACAAAAGTAATCCTAGGAATATCAGAATAATTCTCAAAAAGAACTTGAACAAAATGAAGGATCTTTTTGAATCTTTCTGCATGTTTTTATTAATGCAAAAGACAGCAAATTCGCATGATCATAAAACAGAATATGATGATGATAAAAAAAAGGGGGATGAAAATCATACGTTTATAAAAAAAAATTTACGTAAAGTTGTTATTTTATAAAAATAACATCTCCCAACTCTGTGTATTAACAGATTTATAATTAATAATAGTTTAACAATTCCGAAGAGGTAGAGGTTACTTAAACAGTGGGAAAAAACATAAATCCGCAGATATATCGATTGTATCAGAATTGTACAAACCAAGGTCGCAATACTAGAGTAAATTTGCTTCTCGGTATGACAGACTGTTTTCTAAACTGTACAGGATGTTCGCTTGGCCGAACAACTATTCCGTCACTGTTCATACAATGGTTCCTGATGCAATATCCTGTCCGACTGTAACTACGGTTAACCTTATAAGTTAGTTGATACGTAAAAGTTTTCTATCAGATAAAATTTTTCTCTAACCATCGAAAGCAATCACAGTTTCTCACGGTATTTAGGTAAAAAAAAAAAAACCATCTCTCATTTTCTCTGTCAGCTTAATTCCATCTTTACGCCATTCTTTCATGCGTAGAAAATGCACATCATTCATAAAAAAAAAAAAATTATATATATAAATATAAAATAAAGTTAACACTATATATACGGGTCAATGTTTTAAAAAGGTCGTTCACGTACGAATTTATCTATCAGTAAAATACACAGTCAGGTATCTTAAGCAACTCTATAAAGACGACTCCATCTCAAAAGATGGGACTAAATCTATGGGCATCACATGGAGCAACATGCTATTTTATACTTTATACCGCCCAGAAATGTGTACCATTTAACTGTTAAATGATACCATTAAACAATTAAACGGTACCAATAACTATTGCATTTGTTGCAACAGTTTTCTACTAGGATTCTACATAAAACTTACTGCATACATCCAAGGAGGATCCCGTGAAAATTTCGTTAGTTGGAATACTAAATTTTAAAAATTCGCATTAACAAAAAAGGAGAAAATATTTAAAAAAAATAAAATAAAATAATCTATAAATCCTCCCAAATTCGTAGGTGCCGACTCCACTGAGCAATGGGTTAGTAACTCAACAACTCTGGAATAAATTTGAAAACCGAAGGCGAAAGTAATTTTACTTTTTTTTGCCCGATGTTATTTTATATTTTTCAATAGTGCATCATCATCATCATAAATGCAAATAAATCATTAATACCAAAATGACTATTCATTTTCGTATAAATTTTTCGTGAGAAGAAAAATATTTGGATACTGATAAGTGCTGTTCCAGCAGCAAAAATTCGTGACTGCCCGTATTAATTCATTATAACTGAAACATCGTACAATAAAATTTAGTTATTATTCATCTTAGGAATTGATGATGATAACGGAAAAATTGGGATCTTGCCCTGGCTAATTACTTAGCATTCAGTCTCAAAAAAAAAAAAAAATTATTATACGTATTAAGTACTACTCTGTGCCATTGAAAAGGAATAAAATAAAAAAATTATGAAGTCTTCATAGTAATAATAATAACTGGCTTGTATAAACAAGTAACTACTATTCTGTATTTTTAGTTAAAATTTATTTAAAATTTTAACTAAAAGGAAGAAGGAAGCTATAAACTATATTTTTAACATTTTTAATTTTAACTGTTTGAGAAAATACAGAAAAAAAAATTATTATTATTATTAAGATCAATATTAAACTGATTCTAATGCTGGGAGTATATAATTTTATATGAGAGTTGATTACACACACGTGATTTTAATTAAACAAATAAAATTTTCCAGCACAAATTATATTTGTCTTCTTTAAAACATAACACTTGTATGATCCATACTTTAAATTGACATTAAAATATATTCAAATTTATAAGTAAAAATATCACCGCATTACATCTTGCAATTTTAAAAATTAAAAAAAGAATAAATAAATAAAAAAGTCAGGAGCTATCATGTCAAATTTTTAATAAGCTTTAGATGTTAAATAAATATGTAAACATTTTTTAGGATGATTTCCATTCACATACTGTATATAATTGTATTCATTTTTATATTCATTTTATTAATTTTTTTTATATTTCTTCAATATTTTAGTAATAAAATACTAACACATATCTATTGTATATTTTTCGAAAAATACATTTCCTCTCTTATTTGAAAAGTAAAGTAAAAAACAAATTTTAAGTATTATCTCTTGTTTGTTAAATAAAAAAGTATTGCATAATTTCCAGAAGCTGGAATTAAAATTTATTGCAAAATGGAAAAATTATATAAAATGTAAATTATTCAGCTTAGATTATATACATAATCTAAGCTGAATAATTTAATATTTATAACTTATTTATATACAAAAGTTTTATATAACTATGATTTATATACATAAATAAAATTCAATTAGCCAAGAAAAAACTAAACTAAAAATACGATCTATATCCTTATTAATTAAAAATGAAAATAGAATTTATTAATTTATTAAAAATATTCCTATTAATTTTTTTTTCTTTTATATACTCTTAAATAGCATCGAAAAATTAAATTTTTTAAAAATCAAGGTAGAAATCATTAAATTAATGACACACAAGCTTGTATTCATGAATTCATCATTGTTAAATTTAACAAAGTGCATTCAAGATTTATGTAACCAACCTTGTAAACTTCAAAACATATACAGTACACATACCCATCATAGAATTGTACTTAAAAATACAAAAAAGAAGACTATATTATATGAAATTTTTTTCTCAAATATTAAAATACTGATAAATAAAATTTCATATGATTAAAGTATACGAAGTGAATAAGTCTATATACTGTATTTGATTTGACACAAAAAATGTATATTGACGAAATTAATAGCTTATTGCTAACAATTTATGTTGGACTAAATACCATTGGGAAAAAGATACATTGGTAGACCTCACTGCAGATGGCATGAGACCGTAACAGGCCACCAAGCCTAATACATGAAGGAAGAAGTTAAAATAATTTAACGTAAAAAAAAAGAACGTTTATAGTTTTAAAATATTATTTATTTCATAGTTTTGACTAAAAGCTTTTTTTTTTTTACACTGAATAATTTTAGTCTAAATCTTATAGTATGAATATTTATTTTATATATTTATTATTATTTAAAACATATTTATATATTAAATTATATTAAGGTATAATAAATACATTTTATACTCATACTCTTGAAAAATAAACATAACATACTTTATATTTTTGATATCAGCTATTTAATAAGCAATTGCATTCCATATTTTGAAAAATCAAAATATATTGCATGAATTAGTTTTCATATCATCTAGATCAGTGGTCTCGAACTTGTTTTTTCAAAAGAATAACTTTAGGCATCTCTGGGTGATTGGAGGAGGTATTACATTTAAAATTAATGCTTTATCGAAAGAGAAATTTTTATCATAAGATAGTTTGAAAGATTGTTTTAACTATTTACATTTTAATTTTCTTAAAAAGTGATGTGTAATTTTGAACATGCAGAACTGAAATATATGATTATTCATAAATGATAGTAGTTTTTTCAAATTTGAAGTGGAAATTTTATATTAAAAAAATTCAGTTTAATTGACTTTAAAATGTTTTTTATAAAAACTGTATTAAAAATGATTTGTTTTTATACATTTCAGAAAAAAATTACAACTATTTTTCATGAATATCTTTTATATATTCTAGCAAATAAATGTGGCACAGGTCACAATAAAGAGTATATCAAGCCACATATGGCTTGTGAGGCAGGATTTTGAGATCATTGGTCTAGATATAATGTCATAATTAAAAGTCTATATTATATATATTTTTATTAAATGTGTGTTGTTAAATAAATAAAATTTCATCCCATTTTAATTATATACATAAATGCATTAAATGTACACATATTCCGAAAATTATTGTATGTCTAAACTTATGAGATTTATCATCACCTATGATAAATCTGATGAAATTTAGGTAAAAATAATTTTAATTTTCAAACATTATTTTGAAGGCAAAAAATTTTAATAATAAATTTTGATTACATTCATATTGTTATGCAATATATTTTGTATAATACTACTTTTAAATTCATAACCTTTAAATGTTTTTAGAAACAAACTAAAAATAATAAGCAGTAGATAAATTAGACAATCCAATTTTTTGGTCAATTTGGCATAACTTAAATCAAATCAAAATTATATATATATAATTTTGATTTAAGTTATGCCAATTAATAGGAATTAGTTTGCTGTTTAACTTAAAATCAGAAATCTGCTCCGATTTGAGTTAAACAGCAAACTAATTCCTATTAATTCTAAATTCTAATTATTTATTATCAATTCTTAAAGAAATATTTATTTAATTCTATAATTTTAAAATTATTTAAATAATCAAACATTTCATAACTATATATACATAAATATATCAATTTATGGAAAGACTCGTCCTTAACTATTATATAAAGAGTCTGCACTGGTTCTGACTTTTCAAGGGAAACAATAAAATCAATATTTTACCAAAGCAAAAATTTTTAATGCTTAAAAATAAAATACAAAAATGGTTTTTTTTTTACTTTTTTTGTTTGTTTGTTTTTTGTACGAAAAAGTTTCATCAAATAACATAAATCTTGACAATTATTATTGTTTGGAATATCAAATAAGACACTTTATACACAGATAAAAATTCGATACTTCCTGTTTCACATTTTTTTTTTTTTTTGTTTGAAGTATCTTCGAAAATCTGTAATAGCTATCCTATCCTTATCAAAATAAATGAGAATCTACTTAACAAGATAACGAAAATCACAACCATCATATAAAGTAATTACATTAACGAAGGACAAAACGATAACACAAAATGAAACTCTTAAAATACAAAACTGTTATCGTTTAATTAAAAGAAAATCTCTAGATATATTGAATTAACATTACAGGAATACCTTGTTCACATTTCACATACTTCGGGTTAATAATCTTATAAAAAAAAAAAAAAAAGTCAAAATTTGGGTCTTCTGTTCCAGTCAATGGATACGTTCCAATTCCTTACTTTATACCTGCACAGGTGATGATCAAAGCAAAAACATGCGAATACTAATATCGTAGCGGAATATGCGAAAACCAATACTCACTTTTAATTTTTCACGCGATTCGTCCATATCTCATGATGATCCACTTCGACTCACTTAAATTAAGAATACTTCTTTATCCCGTTTATATTTAAATGGCGATGCGAGAGACTGGACGACTCTCTTGAACTGCCGCCATCTTTTGAATGATTACAATGCGCATGCTCTCGGTAACGTTTCAATGTCGAAGATTATGGAAATTACACCGGTTTCTCGCGCATGTTCTGTCTTTATCGTCATTCGAAAGGAGGAGATAAAAACCATAAAATTTCGCGATACTATAAACTGTTCATTTATATATTAAATTTTCAAAGTTTAGCAGAAAAAATTTAATAGATATTTTTTTAAAAAAACTATATTTTAATATTTAAAAAAAAAAAACACAAATCGTATACGGATAAACATTCAAAAATCCAGCAACACCGAAAGCTGAGGAGTGGCGGATTTTTGAATATGGCGGATAATTGAAGGTTTATATATGCTGTGTATATATTTAATAGAAAATTACCACACTTACAGTCTTTTAAAGGGAAAAAAATAAACACTAAGTGAAAAGAAAACGAAATTTTATTGTTCACCAACTAAATAAAATACAGTACAGATGGTTCTACAGAATTTTAAAACTAAACGAAACAGATCCTCAGAATTTTAATTTGAAAAAAGTGCTGGGAAATTCGAAAATACGCTCCTGAAATTCATGAAAGAATCCGGATTTTCGGTTGCCGGATTTTCGAATGTCAACCTGTACTTATCTTTTCATTAAGGTACTGTATATTGTAAGGTACTTTTTGAACTGTGACACTGCCGTCTATTAATATCAATAATTAGTAACTTTGAACAGTTCATGCATAAAAATTAGAACAATTTAGATAATACGATAACCATTCATAAAAAAAAAAAAAAAATTTCTTTGTTTAAACTTATCAATAAAAATTATTATTATTAGAAAATAAACACTATAAAATATCAAATTATTGTATTTTATTATTAATTTGTTTTAATTACAAATTAAACGTATATTATTAATTGTTCAATTTTCAATGAATTTATTGTTTATATTCTGAATAAATTTTGTTTTAAACAATACTCTACTATTGTTATAGAAAAATTATACAATTAAATACATAATACTATTGTTCTTGAATAACATTTAATAAAATAAAAATATATAAACTTACTGTATCGCAATTGACGGCCTTGGAATTCCTTCTGTTTTCCGGGTTCTATTGATGTTTAAACTTGACCATTATTTTTTTTTTACGATCGTATTATCTCCATTCAAGTCGCCATTTTAATATTCAATAGATACAAAACAAAAAAATATATATTTAGCTATATTAAAAAACTTATTCGTGTTTATAAACATCACAATAAAGGAAATTTTTTTTTTTCCAGGCTCACTTAATATTTTTTCCACAGTATTAACTCATTAACGCTCTTTAATGAGTTTCAAGAATAAAAAAAATGGCGGACTTCCGAATAACGAGGGAAATATGTTCCGCGTTCACGCATTATCAGACGATTTTATGCAAATTTAAACTTGTCCCTTGAGTTCCAGCACTGGTCGCATATTGTTAATGAAATGTGCGTTAATTTCGTATATGATTTTATTGTGTGCGGAGTGTTAAGTTGTTTTAAAGAAGATTTATTTTAATAGATGAAAAAAGAATACAGGTAATTAAATTTTTAAAAATATATATTATATACAAGTAGATAGACCCCGTATAACACGGACTCCGAAAACGCGGATTCGTATAATCCGACGGAAAACTTGTTAAAAGTTGCCATGGAAACGAAATAAATATCGTTTGGTTTCTATTACAATCAGCGGATATTACTGTTTAAGTAACGGGTAAGTAACGTTAAAAAAAATTATTCTACGCGTTATACGGGACTGTTTATAGCGTTATATGAATACTAATCGCGTTATACGAATTCACATTATAGAGAGCGCATTATACGAGTGTTTATTGTAATAAGAATCAATGCTGTGCACTTTTGGGTGAGATCTGAGTATATTCTAAGAGTATTTACAAACAACTGATGGACCAACTCGAACTGATGTTATAATTAATTTTGTCTCTGTTCAGTTTGGTTCGGATTAAAAACAGAAATTTTAAACAAAAATACAATATTGAATTTTAAATTCGATTATTTTCCATATCAAAAATATAACACAAATCTTTCAACATTTATTCCTTCATAATGTTATATAAATTCTGGAACCATTACTATTGATAGAATCTTTCTAAAGCTGTTAAAGTTCAATTTTATTTTTACTGATGCCAAATTACATGCACTAGAATATAATGGCGCTATCTAAATCTTCTTACGACATCCTGAACAGTGGCAGATCTACAGCTATCGAGGCCCGGAGCGGAAGTCTCCCTGGGGCCCTCCTAATTGGAATGATCACCATACAAAATGTCAACACAAATATATAATTAACATTCATTTAATCAAAATTAAACAGTTAAAATGATTTGGAAAATAAAAAATCTTAAGACTAAAGAAAAACAACTTATATTCCTACATATAGGTTCATAAGTTCAATATAGTCATTTTTTAAAACTTAAGGTTCTTCAGACCCAGGGTAATCTGCCCCCTCTGCCCTCTTGGTATGGACTGCCCACAAAGATGTTTTAACTATTTGTTTAAATACATTTTCAATAAAACTGTTTTATACAATAAATATATTCAATAAAACTGTCAATAAAACTGTTTTATAATTTCATTATTATATAATGTTATTTTGATATCCTTATAACAAAAAATAAAAGTAATTAAAATAAATATTCTCTTTTAATTGTAATTTTATTAAAAATATTTTGCCCTTTCGAATTATGCATTCAGCCCACAAAGCAATTTCAGTTTGAGACTACTGGTCTAAGTAATGATCAATGAAACAAAACATTTCTTACTCTGAACATGATCAATGATGTAGAGTCACTGCAAGGATTTTCACATATAGAACTGCCTCTTTTTGACTCATACTTATAGATTGGTATTTTGACTAATGATGACATCTCTTAGGAAAATTTAAAAATCAACATATTTTTTTCATTTACAGATTTATCAACCTAGTGAAAGGATGAGGGAAACATATATAATTCTATTGATTAGTAGTCAACTACTTACTCACTATTCCTGAATTTCCCAGACATTATTTAATCTATACAAATGTATAGATTAGAAAGAGAAGATTCAATTTCATTCTTTTTTTTTGTGGAAACAGCACATTAGAAACAAGACTGGTTAAAAAACACATTAAAATCGAAAGCGCTCCTTAACTTTACATTTTTTATGCTTTATTACGATGTTTGTAACCTAATTCCTGCCATAGTGCTAATAATTTCATATTCATATAGATATATTAAGATGAAAGATATTTTTATAGTTTATTCATTTTGTGTTATTTTGAGTTCTGTATTCCTTTTTAAGTACTGATAATTATATGTAATTTATTTAAGAAATAAGATAATGACATAACTTAATCTATCAGAAAGCAAACATTTCAGGCAAATACACTGCGCCATCTATTGAATAAATTATAGAGTTTTGCCAATACATATTTAAAATTTTGTATATTTTTTAGAATGTATATTTTAATAAAATAAACTCTAAGTACAATGCACAGAAATTCAATTCAAAAGTACTTATAAAGTTTCATTGCATAGTCTGAGATATTTCAGTTTAAAAATGTACGTGACACTAATGAGAATATACAAATTATTACATAGATAGATATTTGGTGAAAAATAGCCATGCATGTTAGAGAGTGAAAATTTAGTTTTGTTCTCTCACTCA
>WUQG02457388.1:0-34029 GCA_011317285.2 Androctonus mauritanicus
TTACTCACTCGCACATATAATCCAGTGCATGTCTAAGTTTCATGTTTCTGAACTTCTACTTATTGAACTTTACTTCTTAATCCGTCCAGGTCTTGATATAAGATCACTGTGCCAGTTATCATCCTATATAAGTGATAATTAATAAGTGAAAGGTATAAAATGATATTTAATATACTTTTAAAGTCAATTTTTACTTACATAATGCATTCAGCAAATGTTGAAAAAAATAACTTTGTGTTTGAAGTAAACCATATGGAAAAAACACTGAATGTCTAACCAGAAAATTTAATTTGTTATAACTTCTGTTAAATGTTATCAATATAGCATTTATATCCTTGATAACTGTTAAATAAAACGTAAAATTTGACAAATTTGAAGTTTAAAATCAGATTTAAAAAATAATTAGAGCAATTTAAAACCATAAACATTGACAAAAAGAGTTGCTTCTTCATTCTTTTTTCTTATAATTTAACAAAAATAAGAATAAAGATGTATCATATATTGATCAAGATCTCCTAAAAATTTTGGCACCATTGAAATATAATATAAATGGATAGAATTACTTCTCTGTAACACATCTATATGTTTCATTTTTCTATAGTTTTCAATAAAATTTAGAATATAGATGTTCTTTAAGTTGTAAAAACCCTCTTGAAAACTTTGATCCATTCGATTCAAACCGAAAAATAGAAGAGATGCTATATCTTCTGTGTAAACACCTTTCTAAACCGCATAAATTCAACTGATTTCGATCAAATTTGAAGTATAAATATTTCTTACATTACTCAATGTTCACTAAGAATGTCGACACTATAGTACTAAAAATAACGAATGCATTTAACGATATATACTAAGATATTGCCTCCTTTAAAAACTGTTTCCATTTAAAATATAAAAGATATCTACTTAAAAACATCTAATTTGTAAAATATTTATCCAATACAGTATTAAGAAATTAGAATATGTGCTAAGTTTTAGAAGCTGTACTTGATTGAATATGTAAGAAAATAAAAACAAGGTCAAACCCAAACTGCGATTTTTATACTGAAGCATATATTTTAACTTTTCGTTACTATAATTTATCTTATTTTTATCTATTACATACATTCCGATATATTTGTTTATTAAAATTTCATTTTAAAACTTTGACTAAACAGTTCTTGTTTTGATAATTAAATATTTTATTATGAAATATTTATAAAATTGTATTCAAAACAATCAATTTTTTCTTAATAAAACTTTCATTTTAGTTAAAAGTTAAATGATAGTATATATGATATTTTACAATAAATTAGTAAAAATTTTAATAAATTATTCTAATAGGGGAGAGTTACCTATTGCGTACTGGTCACTTAAATCGTACCTTGATAGCTATTTCGTTACATACAGTCGGTATGTATCGAAGTAGCTATCAGGTACGATTTAGGTGACCAGTACGCAATAGGCAACTTTCCCTTACAATAAATTTTACAAATATATCTTTTTATAATGTAAACAATAAATTATTTGTTACTATAATTTTTTTTAAATATTAAAATTCTAAAATAAAATATTTGTTATTAATACTGATTCAATTTGTGAAGGAAATCTGATATATTTTGATGAAAATTACTTATCATAATAAAGTTTGAACTAGGAAAAAATAAATAATTATGTAAAAGTTTGAAAGACAAACTAATTATTAAATATAAAAAAATAAAGGAATGGATCTAACATTTGAGAAACATGAAATTTTATATAAGACATTTTTTGTACATGTTTAAATTTAAGAACCATTTATTTTTATAAGAAAAAAGTTATAAAGTTTCAAATGTATTTTTTTCTTATAAAAAAATATACAATTTGATATATACGCGTTTATACCAAATATATAATTTGATATAAATGCATAGTCCTAGGTAGCACAATAAGATCACTATAAGATCTTTTATAAGATCCCTGTGCCAATTACCAACCTATATAAATTTGCAAATCACTTGAATAAAAAACAAAAGCTATACAAGGCAAAGATGTTGTTGATCTGTTTCTCCAAGTTGCATCACATTTTGATAAATTAATAAGTGAAAGTTATAAAATGATATTTAATATACTTTTAAAGTCAATTTTTACTTACATAATGCATTCAACAGATATCGAAAAAAGTAATTTAACTTTTATGTTTTTATTCAAGAACATTAATGTTATATAGAACGAAGTTCTTTTTTTATTAAACATTTTATAAGGTTTTCTTATAATTCATAGAAAATATATAAAGGCAGCATGGTATCAGAAAGTTAAATATTTTTATGCTCGTATATTTTAAGCAATTTTATATTAATTTTTGGATAGAACGTATCAACAACTTTATCGAATAACAAACACTAACGCTTAAGATCAAATTTATCTTTTCTTGGACCTAAAACCTCACTTTTAAATTCAGTTTTGTATCAAAGAGACAGTCGTGTCAGGAAGACGATTCTATTGCGACGTATTATCTACATATATATTAATCCTTATCTTCACAACAAAGAAAACGTCAAATTAGATACAACCTATCAGATTAGTATGAAAATTGTTATAACAAGCATCATTATCAAGATATATCAAGCAGAAACATTCAGTTCCTATTAGTGAATGATAATACCATTAATTAAGTCTTATAATACTGGTTAAAGACAACATAATTAATGTGTCATAAGTTATACAAAGAATTAACTTCAACTAACATCGAACTGATAAGAGTTATACAAATTTTAATTACAGTTGTTCTAATATTATTATCCTTAGAAAGGAAAATTAAAAAAAAAAGAAAAATTTTCTAATATATCAAATTTACAAAATGCAATATTAAATTTTTTCAAAAAGTTATGTTATAACAGAAGATTTTTTTCTGTTTCGGCTCATGTTGTTGTTATAAATATATTTTCTTATAAAAAATATAAGCAAATGTATCTAAATTTTTGTTGATTTTGAAGAAATAAATATCGCATATTAATTATATGCTTAAATTTTGTTGCCTTTGTTAGAAGTTACTCACTCGCACATATAATCCAGTGCATGTCTAAGTTTCATGTTTCTGAACTTCTACTTATTGAACTTTACTTCTAAATCCGTCCAAATCTTGATATAAGATCCCTGTGCCAATTACCAACCTATATAAATTTGCAAATCACTTGAATAAAAAAAATAAGATATACAAGGTAAAGATGTTGTTGATCTGTTTCTCCAAGTTGCATCACATTCTTCTTCTCATCTACGGATTAAGTTATAAAATTACATAACTTATATAATTTGAAAGAGAACAATAGATAATTTTTAAATCAATTTTACTATATTTATATAATATTTTACTTTTACAAAAATTCCAAACTCTCAGTTTATAAAAAAAATAAAGACAATATATAAATTTTCACACTTTAAAACTTGCAAATATGGGGGAAAATATCATTCAGAATTTTTTAAAAATATTATTTATAGTAAAAAAAAAAAACAGTTCTGTTTTTCTTAAAATTGTTATCAATATAAGAAGAAAGACAAAAATAAAACGATAAGTTTTTTTATGTATGCTGCAATATTTATTTACTTACTGTATTACTTCAGTTTAATCTGACGTCTACTTCTTGCGACCTGATAAATTGTAATATATGAACATGAGACGACAGATAAAATAACGCTAGCATGCATCCAGGCTAAATGGAAGATTTGTAGTTTGTGAGAATTTAACACCTGCACTTCACTATCTAGGTATAAACGCATACGCCCTAGGCAGCACAACTGCTAGGGTATTTTTTTTTTCCACACTTTTATAGTAAGTAGAAGAAACAGTATTCAGTGTAATTCTGCTGGACTAACTTAATCCTTGTTCTGTGACTGTATGATAGTGATAAAATTTTTCTAAAAGTCTGCAATATATAGATATCATTGTTTCCAATAGCAGAAAAAAAAGAAATTGAAATGAATTTCTTCCTTTGATATTAGTTTCTTTTTTTTATTAATCCATGCGGTGGATTGAATTAATACTGAATTTTTTAAACTTATATATTAATTTTTGCTTCCAAGTTCCATTTTAATTCTGTCATTAAAAAAAATTTCTAAAAGTTTGCCATAACTTTTCAGAGAAGAATAAATATGTCTATTGTTATGATGCTAAACTAGTATAGAAGTAGTAGCTTCAAAAGTTTAATATATATCCTTAGAAACTATATTTAGTGTAGTTGTATATATATATATATATATAATAAAAATTTATAGAAAAATTTACTTGAGATGATAACCTTATCGATAATTCAAGGATATCAGCGCTGATTCGTTAAAATTAATTATTTAGCTTCTATATAAACGAAAGTTTCAGTATAATGAAATAAACAAGAGTTAATTTATTTTGGATAATTATCCTGTGCATATAGTAGTTTAATTCGGATATTATTGATCAATTTAATCGGATATCACGATTGATTGTTAAACATTAAATCGTCTTAACTGGAACCTTAATCAATTCTTACTAGATTGGGTTAAATCAAGTAGATTTAAGAAGATTATGATCTTGGTCTTAATCACTATCTGAGATTACTCTAATCTCGGAGAGGAGATTAAGTTCGCCAGCTCTAAAGAAAGAGAAAGAAGGGGGGAAAAAAAGCATGAGAAGATAGCATATCTCAATGAAAAATTGTCGAAGGAATAAAAAAAAAAACTGAAAATAAATTCGTTCTGTTTGAAACGTTTAAAATGAATTATCGCAAAAGGAATAACTTAAAATGAGAAAGCAAAAAAAAGAGAAAAATTTTGTTACTTCGTAAATAGGTCAGCCATAAAGAATGAGACAATTATGATAACAATATATTTTTATTCAATGCAAAAAAAGTTAAAAAATAAATAAAGATCGCTTGAGATATATATAAAATGTCAAAAGTTGCCGATCTGTTCGTCAAGAGATATGCTTTCGTTTATCATCACAGAAATCTGGATTCGATTGACCGATATCATTGATTCCTATATTCTTTCTTCCTCCTGTTAACTTCACATCGCCAAAAATTAGGTCAGGAAAAAACTTTGATAATTAATTAATTTTTACAACACAATCTTGATATTATTCTTTTACTTTTTTAACTTCGATAAATCTTTATTTGTTTATTTACAATCAGAAAATTTCTAGATCCGAATTTGGCCAAGTATATTCTTGTAGTAACTCTATTTAATGTTAAACGGATGCGGTTTTTTTTTATATATATATAGTCGAAAATCGCTAGTAAATTTGATATTATAGTAAAAGTAAGAAAAATA
Organism: Androctonus mauritanicus; assembly: GCA_011317285.2. NCBI lineage: Eukaryota > Metazoa > Arthropoda > Arachnida > Scorpiones > Buthidae > Androctonus > Androctonus mauritanicus. The sequence continues at coordinate 5,260 of WUQG02457388.1, forward strand.
ATAAATCACTGTGGGTCAAGATTTTAGACCTTCTGAATAAGATCAATCAGTCTTCATGAAGAGAACAGCAATCGATTTTTTAATATATATATAAAAATAAAATCGATTCGGAGAAGAGAATAAAATTTTTATTCATAAACAAACAAAGAAAAACTGTATTTTTTTTAACGTTCAAATTAATAATTACTTTTAATTTTAATTTAAAAATAAATAAATTTATTAATTAAAAATAACCAGTGAAAATATTAAAGGATCGGATTATAGTTACTACTTTGATGACCTCTTAAGAATCTTATTTAACTTACTTGATGACATTAATCTGACAATGATACAGTATTGTCAACGATCTTGTTTAATGTTTCATAAAAATTCTGTTAAGCTTATATATATTTAAGAATTTTATAATTAAAATTTAAAATTCTGAATCGGAAACGAAGGAGAATTAATAATAAGCCATAATACCACACATCATATTAAGTATTATTATGATTTCGGTTCGCATTGATAAATATTTTACTTAATAAAACTTTAAGCTTTTCTTGGTGCACCAAACTCAACTACTGTACTTGACATGTTCAGCTTTCGAGATTCGAGTGATATTAGAGAAATACTTTTATATCAAAATAATCTTACAGATATCTCCTTAAATTACCGAACATTCGTTTTTGATCACGCTATATAATAAGAGGCTAAATAAACTTGATGAAAATACGTCATTCTGTCAAGTGTTATAACAATAAATGAATTTTCTAAGATGTAATTCAGTTTTATCAGTCGAAAAATCCTGTGAAAAAATTAAAAAAAAAAAAAATGCTATACTGAATTCCGGTAATAAACGCTAAGAATTATTTTTTTTTATAAATTTTATCTGAATTATAAATTTAGTATTAAATTTTAATTGAATTTTCAACTTAAATTATATAAAAAAAAACGTAAAATAAATAGTTACATTTCTGGCATTTTTGAAATTAAATGAAAAATATGACTGAATCTCTAAAAAAAACTCTATCGTTTTATAGATATGTAGAGTTATATTCAGTGATATGATTTTTCTACTAAATATTATAACAAAATTTAGTTCAGAAATATTAAAAGATATCTTAAATTTCTGAAATTTATCGAAATAAAAATATTGCATTAAGAACATCCTTTAATAGGAAAATATTTTCGAATTTCAAGAATGGTTCAAAAATATTGAAAGAGAATTCAGTCGTTATGATGGCAAGCATAATAGTGACAATATAAACTATACTTTTCCTGAAAAATAAATAAAACTCCTCTACATAATATTTTATCTAGAGGGTGGGGATCGATTTCGGATTCTAGATCTTCTAGTAAATCTAGATTCGCATCTACTGTGGGGATTAAAATAGTCAATTGACCCAATTCTTCATCACCTTGACATCGTAGCAGATGTGTACAGTTCATCGAAGACTCTGTAATATCCAAATGTAGGAATCACGTCATAGATCACATTGTTTTTCATAATAGCAAGAATAAATAAATTATGAACAGTTTTTGATACAAGTAGAATCATCCGAGTTAATGTGGACCGAAGGAAATTCATGATAATAGGAGATATATAAATTATTATTAAATAAACTAGATTTGAAAACGTTATTATGATGATGTGCACACTATCTTCAGGACCTACTTATCGAATATAATGACTTTTATTGTATAATTTAAAAGTGACATGTTGTTCAACTCGTGTCAATTTTTGCTTTTAATTTTTTTAATAAAACAGTCATAAATAAAACTAAAAATGTTTTATTGTATAATTTAAAACATCATTAATTTTATTTATAGTTTGTTTTATATATTAAAAAAAATCAATACGCGGTGAACTCGAATAATACGGAATCTCAGTTAGGCCGGGGTCCCACTTACGGAAAAGTACTACGTAAAAACAATCCGGAAACAGAAAATTCAAACATTTTCTGTATAAGCAGTGCAGAAAGAATCCGGAATATAGAGTTGAGCAACTCTTAACTCAACAATGTTGTTAATAATGTTGAATTTTTTACAATTTTCCAAATGTGTTAAAATATATTTATTATACGTAATTATTTTCCGTACTGACTTTTCTGTAAGTGGGACCCCGGCCTTAGAGACTCGGTTAATCGAGACTCTGTTTTAATTATAAGTTTTTTTTTTTTTTTGAAATTTCTCTATCTTCTAGTTAAAATGTAATTAAATTAATAAAAAATATTTGATTTATATTTCAATAAAATATTATTCATTAAAAACCATCCTTCAACCATTCGGATGATCACACTATGGGTATTGGTCAGCCTGTAGTGGATTCTGAAAAAGTGGCCACCCTAGATAATGCATATCCCTTGTGAGATATGGCTGCTTAACTCAAATAATCTAATAAAATATTATGAATAAATTATTTTATGCAGAGGATGAGGATCGATTTCGGATCCCAGATCTTCTAGTAAATCAAATTCGCATCTACGATGGGGATTAAAATAGTCAATTGACCCAATTCTTCACCACCTTAACATCATAGTTGATGTGGATAGTTCGTCGAAGACTCTGTAATGTCCAAATGTAGGAATCAATCACGTCATAGATCACACTGTTTTTTTATAATGCAAGAATTACATTGTCGAATACTTTTCTAATAGAACATAATTAATATACAAGATTACTTTAGATTAATTATTACTGTGAATCTAATAAACAAAATTTTTTCTAGTTGTCCCCAATGGCGGACCTACAGCTATCGAGGCCCGGGGAGGAAGTCTCCCTGAGTCTCCCATAATTAGAATGATCTGCATACAAAATGTCAACACAAATATATAATTAACATTAATTAAACTTGTTTAGTTTGTAACAGTATTTTGACACACGCTTACCCACCCCCTTTCTGCACATAGAGCCATATCTACCACCCGGACTGCTACATAAGGGCGGGCTTATGGCTAGAGGGGTGAAAAACTGCTCATATCTTATAAAATTATAGCATCAGCTCTTCTAACATAACCTTTTAAACATAAACACGGCACATTGATACGTAATCATCCTCCCAAAATACAAAATCCCTTTTTTATATTCCTACATATAGATATATATACTTAAAACTTAAGGTTTTTCGGAGGCTTCCTCCTGATCAGAGGCTCGAGTGGTCCACTCCCTCAGCCTCCTTGGTACGCTAGTGGTTGTCCATATAGCTTGCATCTCTTGTATGATAAAGTCTTATCATCTATTATTATGTTCACATTTGTTTATAATGATACAAATGCTTAAGAATGTTTTATCAGAAATCCATTATAGCAGGGTTCCCAATCTTTTTGGCCTCCGTACCCCATTGGCTTTTAGTAAATTATTAGGTTCCTCATCCGCATGCGCAGGAGGTGCAGATGTCGCTGAGGAGAACCTCGAGGGGGAGCGGATCTGGTAATTTCACTAGCTATATTGATTCTTAACCTGGCATCTTGAGTTATCGAATCCTGCAATGACGAAAAAAGTCCATACAACCTCACTGGAATAGCCCGGAAATGTTAATAACATAAGTATTTTTTGAATATATTAATAACATATTATATTTATTTTCCTGCTATCGGGATAACCGTATCTGGGGATACGGATAGCCCAGGTAGGGAACTTCTGCATTACAGCAGTCAGAAACTTTGAAAACACAAACACAAAAGTCAATTATAAAAAAAAATACCTAAAAATATTAGAAATATGAAAGAGTAAATAAATAAGAAAAATATTTAATTTATTTTTTAACTGAATATATGATATATCTATATATCTACATAAAATATTTTACATAATTTAAGAAAGTCTTATTAAAAAAGTTTTAAATATAACTTATACTAATATACTTTAATCCAAATTGAACAAATAAAAAAGTAAAATGCAGAATTAAATTCAGTTTATCTGAATTTTATCAAAAATAAAGATTAGATTCGCAAAAAATAATAAGAAAAAAAAAAGAATTTTATAAACTTTTATATTCAGTTTTATGAGAATTATATATGAATAGGATGAATTAAAAAATAATAATAATAAAAAATGAGAGAGAAATATATGAGAAAATAAGTTTAACAAATAAAGTTATGAGAATTTATAAAATACAGCTTACTTAAACTCGACTTACATAAATTCGGAGCTACATTATTTCTCATCCTGCATCCTCTCCCACTTGTTTATTTCACAATTAGGTAGTGCATATACATATGCATGTACAGTACATATTCCATTTGCTGATTTGTTGATTAAGAATCTTTAATTACAACTAATTTTATTGTTTTCTTGGTAATAAAGAGCCAGTTAAGAACCTAATACATATGTATCTGAAATAAAATTTGGGAATCTGTAGATACTCCGACTTATGTAATTTTCGACTTACGTTATGCTTCTATTACGTGACTCTGGAGTATTACTATATACGAAATCTTTAATTGAATTCTTTAAAGAAATTTTAACAAATATAATCCATTCTTCTTAGATACATTTGCACAAAAATGAATTTTTAGTAGGAATATTAAATTTATATTGTTCTCTAAAGTTTACTATGATATAATGAGAGAAATCCGACAATTATTAATTACTGTAACATATTAATGAATATTATATAACAATTATGCTGCTATAGGAACAGGAATCGAAATTATAGATAATAATCGCATTATTCGACATTACTATAGCAACCAAATAGATCCTTCAACTTGTTATTATAATAATGATTTTGATAGCTTGCAAATAATAACTGTAATCAGATAGGAATAATATAGGAAAAAAAATCAAGAGAGTGATTTTTATATAATTGATAATTTGTCATGCGATCGCAGGATGTTATCGAAGACATAACATCAAATGCAATTTTTTTTCCATAATGATAACTATATATGTCTTAGCTCATAAAATATTAAAATTATTTGTAATTTTATATTTTTATATTATATTATCAAATGCCTGTGGTTATTTTTTTCATTAAAAACAACTTAAATAGTTAATTATTCAAAATTAAAATTATAATAAAATTATCAGAAATTAATTAGTAATTTAAATTTACGGTTATTAATCATAATAAAAGGTTATCTATCTTTATCGACAGATGATGGTTGCTCTTGATCTTCTTCTATATTTAATGATGTTTTTCTTTAAAAAAATCTATATCTATAGTTTGTTTCTCTCATAAAAACTATTATAATATAAAACTGACATTATAAATTCAATATTGATTGCAGATTTTCCTATTCAATACTAGTTTATGATAAGGAGCATGTTTAATAATGTTTTTTCGCCTGGACGACACTAAATTTGCGATAAACTTTTGCAATTTCTCTTTAATATTTTTAAACAAATCTATATAGTTTTAATGAGTTACAGCAATATAATATTAGGAGACATTTAAAAATATACTAAGAACTTATCTAGCTCTCTAAATCGTACCTCTTACTATATAGATCTTGTTCCTTTAACAGATCTGACTGATTCATGATTTTCGAGGAATTATCTAAGGTAAGATTTTCGAGTTAAAAATTATCACTGTTAGATCACATAGAACTATTCTCCTAAGTAAAAAAATATTTGTATTAATAGTAAAGAGCGTAACAAAATTAATTTGAAATTAATTTAATTAACTGAGATGATTTTTAATTAGTTTTTTTTTCGTCAAAGAGTGAAAACTTGATATTGTTCGCATTTGAATGCAGCCACTGTATCAGTAAAGAAAACTGAATTGTTTAAAATATATTATATTTTTTTACGAAAAATATATTTTTTATTAATTTAACAATGGGAACATTATATCAAATTTGATTATAAATATTTTTAGACGTCATTCTGAACTTTTTAACAAGTTTTCAAATTTAAAAGTTGTCCTTATATGAGCGTTACCATCTCAACTCATCGATCAAACTTGCTAACAAGAAAAAGAAGATATTCAATAACGAGATAGAAGTGATTGGTAAAGAGTTGCAAACAGAACAACAGCAGCAACAACAACAACAACAACAACAATTTTATGGTAATTGTGGAACAAGTAATTTATTACGTCAATTTTTCGTCTCCTAAATTACTAAAGTTGCGCATTAAAAGGTCTTGAGTCTAAGTAATATTAGAACATGAGCGAGGGTGGAGATTAAAGATAGATTCTGACAGTTAATGGCTTTTTAATGACTTTCAGGAGAATAGAGTAAATGTAATATGGCGGGGTAATTGTATGTTCCAAACCGTTCATACAAGAAATGGAAAGTAACAGAAGTAATACCAAGAAAAAAATAGAAAATTCGATTAATTAAATTATTAAAGTAACTTTCACCAGAGAAATACCACTATTAAAAGTCATTACCGCACTGAAAAGTTAGAAAAAAAGCTAAAAAAAAAAAAAGAAAGAAAGAAAACGTCTTATTTATCCCAATTCTTAAATATAAGCGACCAGACAGATCTCTTTCAACAAAGCATTTAACGAGATAAAGAGCTTACGAAAGAACTGAAACAAAGATTTTCTTTGTTATTATATATCTATAACAACATCAAAATAATAAATAAGAAAAATATAACCGTATAATAATGGAAACCAGATCCAGGTGACTTTATTCGGAGTAACAAACAACATCCATCTTAGTTGAGAAAACACCATCGCATGCAGTTAGGAAATTAATTAATGCTAAAATATGATGATTCAGTTATTACACTGCATAATAATCGATATTTTTAATCAATCAGAAGTGAATTTCTATACAAAAATATTAATTTTATGTAATATCTTCTTCTTTTATTTTATAATAAATTAATACTCATTTATTGCTTTAATATCAAAATATAAATTATTATATTAATTAATTACGTAATAATAATAATTATTTTTTTCGTTAAATGACATTTTTAATAACATTATAAAAAAAACAATGCAAATTATTGATTTTATGCTATATAAATTGCCATGGACATAAACAAGTTTTCTTTTTTTAATATAAAAGAATAAATTAATTTTATTGTGTTGTTTTCAGAATTTAAAGTTTAAAATCGATAAATATTATTAATTAAATGAAAAATTATAGACAATCTTTAGGATTAATCAGACATTTCTAATGATTATAATTTCGGTGATAAATTAATGTATTAGGAATGGAATGACTTCGTTAATGGAAACAGAGAGCATGTAAAACATCTGATTATGTTGTAACTGTCAAATTTTGACTTGTTTAATAATTACATGAACATCAAAGATATTTTCCATATCGCTGAAAAGTGGTAAGAAGGTATTATTTTAATTCTAAAGCTCCTTGCTGTAAATAACTCTTACAAACATGATAACTAAATAGAAAATTGGTTGAAGATGGTTGTTTTCGATAATTAAAGAGCATCTATTCTCTGATATATGCTAAAATATCACTTATTTTCATCTTAAATAGTCAAAAATTACTCTCAAATATCTGTAAAAATAAATTTTTATTCATTAATACACCTATTTATATTTTTAATTAAAGACCAACCCTGACTAAGGAGACTAAGAAAATTGCATGTAGTTGAAATGAGGATGCTGATATTCGTGTGCGATGTAAAAAGAATGGATAAAATAAGGAATGATTTCATCAGAGGTACAATTAAAGTAGGCCCGGTTAGTAGGAAGATCTAGGAAGAAGATTAAGATGGTTCAGATTATATAAGGAGAAGGAATGAGGAGTATGTGGGTAGGAATGTTAAGGAAATGACTGTAACTGGGAAGAAAAGGAGAGGTAGATCTAGAATTAGATGAATAGAGAGGATGAGGGAGTACTTGAGAGAGAAGAACTCCGAGTTTAGAGAAACATGGAGAGTTAGAATAAGGAATGCCGACCCATTTGAATGGGACAATCAAAGCTTGTGAAAGAAGTTGATTATTGCATCCTACTTCATAAAAAATATTTTGCATCTGTTACAAGGTGGGTATAAATCTTTTAAAGATTTTTTTTTTTACGTTTCATAATAGTTAAAATTATAATTCGCTTATTTATTAAGAATGAAATCTGATAATTAAAATTAAAATCAATTTTTTTTTAAAACTTTTAGCAATTTTTCTTTTTATTAAAAGCGTGTGTAATACAAAAGTGATAAATAAATAAAATAATAATAATAATAAAAGAAAACATTATTTTATTTATTTATATTTTTATAATTCTGCAAAATTTCAAAAATTATAAAATGTTATCTAGTTTTAATATAAAATAAATAAGAAACAATTGGCAATATTTAAATATATAAACAAAGATATAATTCAATGTCGCATTTTATACTATTTCGTTTTTTTTTTTTTTTGTTTTGTTTTCGTGGAAATTCTCTTCGGATTTCTCAATTTCTGCTATAAGTCAATATTCTATAGAAATCGAGTTTTCTATTGAATAAATCCTCCCTCTAAATTTGATCTTCATAACTCAAGTAGTTTTGTTGGGAAAATTATTTTATATATATATATAACTTGAAGTGAACGCTTAGGGATCTGGGAAGCTCTCTGAGAATTCATACCCGGAATAATATGTTGAATGAAACTGTAGAATATCTTTCCTTTTGAAGTTCATCTATCTAGCTAAAATAGTTTTCCTAAAGAAGTATTTCAGTCGATGAAAAGACGAGATATGCCACGATTATAGTGATAAATTATATATATATATACTGTGTGTGTGTATATATATATATTTATATATATATATAATTTATCACTATAGTCATCGCTTTCTCGTCTTTTCATCTACTGAATATATATATATATATATATACTGTATATTAAGATCACAAGTTTCCACACAAAAGCAAAAATGCAATAAATTTACAAGAAAATCAAGTATTAAAAGAAAAATATGATATTAATTAAAAAATCTGATTATGGAGGATAAATTTTAAATTTATTTTTTGCAAAACTTATGCGAATATTAGTTAAAATTTCGCTTCTTTACATGCAATATACAAACTAATCATTCGTCACTACTGGTTTCTTTGGGGGAAAAAAGTCGAGAAAATTCAAAGAAATGCGTTTAATTGGATAGAAATATTTTTGTCAACTGATTAAATTTAATGTATTTTTTTGACAAATGTTACAAAAATTAACTTTTCCAGTAATCATAAATAATTTTCTAATAAATGAATTTTTGTGTTGATAACGAGTGATAATTCCATTGAAATGTCGTTTTAATGGATAAAAAGTATTGCAAACTTGTAAGATTATTTGAATTCCGAATATAATTTGATATAAATAAACAAAAAACTGTATAAACTCTTAAAAAAAAAAATAAGGACTTTTAAATCCTTTTGCATATTCTTATTGTGCATTCTCCCATATGGTTTATAATAGATGCTAAACACAATAGATTTTTAAAGAAATTTCATCATCTGTAAAATATATTTGCTACATGTAACTTTCAATATCTATAAAAATAGAAAAAAATTTGCATATACTGTAGTAATTTTTTTCTATTATTATTTTAAATTATTACTGTCTTGTCCATCGAAACAGGCGATGAAGAATAAGAAAAAGAAGTGCAAATAGTACAAAAATATTTAATTTAAAAAAAATTAAGTAAATAAACAAAATCATCAATTAAATATTTAAAGAAAAGATGCATTGCACCGTGCTGAGCAAAGAAGTATACAAAAGTGAATATCGAAAACAAATATAAGAAAGAATTGGAAAAATCTCCAATATGCATGTTTATAAAGGGAAAAGTTTTCAGCTTCTGAAATTTTCCTTGGAAAAATAGAAAAAATAAATACTATTATACTTAATAATAAAAAAAATAATATAAACTATCAGTAAGAAATTTATAAAATTTCATATTTCTAGCCTTCTTTTCGAAGTAAAGTGAGGTTGATAAACTCACCATGTTTGTTGTTCCTCTGAATTTTCCTGTATATCTCTTTAACAACTTTTGAACTAATTGATAGATTTTCATGAAATTTGGTACTAATATTCTAACAATAAGGACCTTTTTAATGCTACATCAATTAACCTTTTAACTGTAACTATTTAAAATTGGCGGACGTTAAAATTTCAAAGATTTGTCTTTGATAACTTTTTAACTATTTGATTAATTTTATAAAATTTTACATGATTGTCACATCATTAAAGTCGAATTTAAAATAATATTAATTACTGTGTATATTTAACTGTTTTTAAAAATTATGGAGCATTCAATCTTCTGAATTTTCCTTGTAATAATTACGGAATTAATTATTTGATTTTATAGCATTCAACATGTAACTTACGCCATTAAAGATGATTTTGGTAATATATATTTATTACCATAACTTTAATTATTCTAAAATAAAATAAACATTCGGAAATTTGGCGATTTTTTCCAAAATTTCTTGTTACATTAGTATATCTATATACTAATGTAACATACTAATGTATATCTATATACTAATGTAACTTTACTGAACTTGTCTATAGACAAGTTCAGTAAAGTTTAATAAAAAAAAAAAGAACTTGATGCATACTTAACGTACAATAAATTTTTCTGATTTTTAATGATATTTTAGAAAATTACAAACTAAAACTTTAATCGATAGACCGATAAATAAAACTATATACTCTATTGTGCATGATTATATATGATTTTTTAAATAAAAATTTGATCAGATTCTTAATAGATAAGGTGAAATGATCGAAACGTCGAAAAATTTTGTGATTTTTAGGAATTTTTCATATTTGAATAATTAAATTAAATTGAAAAATTAAAATTTTCAAAATAACAATATTTGATGTTTTTCAAAAGTGAAAAAAATGAAAGAAAATATTTTACGATGTTTAAAAAATTAAGAATAAACAGAAACATTTAAAATGTATATATATATGAATGTATCAGGTTATTCCAAAAGTAATGTCGTTTTTTAGCATTAAGTTTTAAAAAGATATAAAAGATAAATCACTTGTTAATTTAATCAATAATACTCTTCTAATGTTATGAAAGCTAAATATTCGTGTTTAGACAAGCCGAGACACGTTTGAACCAAAGTACAGTATAAAAATCGACATACTTTTGAGATGAGCTGATATTTTGTCAAACGAAATGATTTAAATACTTTATCGTCATTAATAACTACAGAATAACTTTCTGAAAGATTTATAATTTTAAATTTTTCAAACTATTTCTGCCTCACTACGCTAGAATCCAGAACATTGTTCCTCACTATCCACAAGGGAAAAAATTTCTCTCTCTCTCTCTCTCTCTCTCTGAGGAATCAAGTTGCAACAAAGTTGTTCGTGTATTGTTAAGAAAAAAATTCTTCCAGATTTCCGATTAAAAGTTATATTATATGAAAATAACTATATCATGAATAAAAACAAAATGCTTAGCTCTGTCGAAATTTTCGAAATTTATGGAATTACAGCTCTGATTAATTTAGCTCAACTTTAGCCTTCGTATTAAAATTTTCTTTTAACAACATTATAAACGATAATTTAATTATTTTTAAAACATTTATTTAAATTTTTTTTTTTTATATAGTTTTCAAGTTGCTAACCAGTCTATTGCTTGAGAATTCCTGACAAAAGAATTCGATCTATTCAGGATGTGTTCTGTTTAATAACAATTTAATAAACTGCAAACTTCAATGATTCAGTCTGACATTTTATATATATATATATATATATATATATATATAAACAACTAGTAGAAATTATTTTTTTAGATTAACTAAATAATTTATCATTTGAATAAAATTTCATCAATAGACTAACTACAACAGAAAACAATTCATTAAAAACCTTTAACAATAAAATAATAAATTAAATTTTATAGCAGATTAATGCAATTCTTTCTTTACTTATTTGTTTGATATTTCTCTAAAATTTTTAAATTAATAATAAAAAATGCTATGCTTTTTTTTATCTTTTATAAAGTTCATTAAATTTAAATTAATCTGATGTTTCTGAATATATTTCTGATATTTGTTATCAAAGAAAACTTTTTAGTTTTCTTTTAAATTAATATAAAAAATAAATAACATAAAATCTTCGTTAAGTTATCGTAAATAAGTTACTCATATATATATATATATATTTTTAAAGAAAATGTCAATGTTTAGCTTAAAAAATGGAAAGGAAATACGATCTACCTTACTTTAGATAGCAAAACATCGTACAGATTTTCGGATAATCCCGAAATTTTTTCTTTTCATCCAGGTAATGTTCTTCTTGCGAGATATATCCCTGTTGTCATTAGACTGACAGTTTTCATCAAATGTCAAATTTGTGAGCATATCTCTACAGTTAGTCCTTTAAGATTGATGGTTTGTGGTATCAGTTATTCCCTTTCACCTATTTTCTTTTTTTTTTACTTTCAGCTGATTGAGTGAGAAATCTAAAACTTTAAAGAAAGAAAGATATCAGAAAGTATTTGTGATAACCTGAAATTCGGTACGAGAGAAAGAGAGAAATATTCTCTTTTTTTTTTTTTTTAATTTCAAATCTATTTTTGGCAATGATTGCAATGGCGGGACTAAATTTTCTATAAAGTTTTTATTTATTTATTTATAAATATTGATATTCATTAGATGTTTTATCAATTCACATAAGAGATATTACTGGAAACATTGTTTAAATCTGTAAAATAAATTATATTAAAAATCGTAAAACTATGTGTTTAGAATATTTTTGATTATAAGAAACTGAATAGTGTAAAAATATCTTTTTTTTGTAAATAAATTTGCAGCTGAGAGCATGACTGTTGTCTAACTACAGAGATGTATGTAAGAACAATTCATTAAAACTGTTAATAGAATTGCAACTGAGGGCATATTGTTGTCTAACTACAGAGATGCACATAAGAACAATTCACTAAAACCTTTAAACCAATGATTCCCAAAGTGCCAAGGGGTCCATGTCAATGAAAACAAAAATTGGGGATGCTGAGTTGTAAATGGGAGTCCACGAGAATGGTTCCCATGGACCCCCATTTACATCTTATGCACCCCCAATTTTTGTTTTCGCTTTCACTTTGGGAATCATTGCTTTAAACAATAAAATAATTTTAGAGATTCAATTGATAACATAGGTTGTTTATAAATTCAGTATAAAAATATTTAAAATAAAAAAAAAATAGTAGAAATGCAAAAAAAAAAAAAAAAAATATATATGAAAGAGTCACAAAAATGTATAGAATATATACAGCTGGAAAATAAATCTAGAAATGCTTTTCAAACTATTATTTTCATCCACATGAAAGAAAAAACGAGCAAAAAAAAAGTTTTAGAGTAGAAGAATATTTCTTTTTCTTTTAATATTGACTTTCGTGCAAGAAAGTGATCTGATTAAAAGTTTTATTAGTTTTGGAAAGAATTCTTGTTAGTATCAAGTTCGTAGAAAAATCTTATTTGATGTTGGAATTTGTCTAATTAAATAATATTGTCGGTAGCACTTCCAATTGAGCTGTATCAGCAGCGAAGAAAAATCATTCAGAGTTGTTTTTATTTAAAAGTTTATATAAAAGAAACCATTTTAAATTTTAATATAAATTTTTATAAAATAAAATAATCCGATTCTCTGATACAGTTTAATATATTAAACACAACTTTTCGATATTAACATAAGCTTGTGGCATGCATCTCCTAATTAATAATTTATACACTTAAAAGGTATTTTTTAAAAAAAAGTTATTTTTATAACAGAAATAATTTATTTTAAACGAATTAAAAAGTATTTCCAAAACAATTTTAGCCTTCTAATATTTTTGCATCTTTATGAGATAAGTTTTAATTAATGTAATTGCACGAAACAGTTATACAATGATGCTTAAGTGGTATTATTATTAAATTATTATTTTGGTAGCAAAATAATTGAAGATGAGGATGCTTACAGAAAAAAAGAACGTTTAAAATCAGAGATAAACTACCAATTGAAGTGAGAGAAAGATTAATAATATATACGATATACAACTCTGCAGTGGAAAAAATTATGAGTTTTTTTTTGAGTTCAAAACTTCTCACTGTATCCCATAATTTTTTTTTTCAATTGCCTACAAGTAGGAATTTTTTTTATATGTAGAAACTTTAATATAATACGCAATTTATAATAATATAAATTGTTTTGCAGTGTATTATATTATGATGATCATCGTGATCTTTCATAGTTATTTTTATGTGATAATCGCTCATTATTAAGTTGAATATATTATTTAATTTTTATTTTATAACAATCATTCAATTAATTTTAATTTTTTAATAATTTACAAAGAAAATTAAATAATATTTCCTTCTTAATAATGTGAAATTACAATGATCATAAAGAAAAAAAAATGATTCTCTTACATTGCAGTCAATTCAAAGTTATTTTATACTTTATTTTAAAGCAAATATTTCTATGTAACTTGAAAAAAAAAACATATATATATATATTAAAATTTGCATTATCATTTAGGCTATAGAGTGATTAATTTTAAAAATTATAATGCCAGAAGTGGGATCCTGTAAGAGATTTGGTCAATCAATAATAGAGAAAACGGCTAAATAACCAAATATTTCATCATTTTCTATAACTCATGTAGTAGTATCTCAGTGGGAAATGTTTTACAACCTCAATGTTTCTTGAGAAATGGAGAAATTTAATGGCCCCATCTATCTTTCAGCCACATCTTCCTTTGCCTTTATACGGAACTTGATGTCTGGAGACGACTCTACAGAAATTTATTTGTCGAATAAAGCGTCCATTTTTTTCATCCTATTTTTTTGGGGGGTTTTTTTTTGTTTCTTTTCTATTCTTTATACCTCATCCAGGTAGTGGTCGATTATAGGTGCTGTTGTGTCTGACATTATTATCTTCAAGTGGATAATATTGTCGCTGTCGATAGAAGGTACAAAACGTGAAGTTGCAAAGTCTTATACTGCTAAAATCGTAAATTCTGTGCATTGCAGCTGCTACTTGATGGATAGATTTGGAAATAGGATAGTTTCTACGCCAACCAAGGTTATGTTTTTCTATAAAAAAGGCAATTGCCTCTAGCAAACCGTTCTAGTAATTTTAATTTAATTACGATAATAAAAATAGTTCGAAAGTTTAAAAGGAATATTCTAGTAAAGTTTAAACGCAGATAAAAAAGTTTGCTCAAATTATACTATAAGTTTTATTTTGCGATAACTCTGTATCGTAGTTTGTGCTTCTTTTTTTAAAAAAATAATTTTAAATTCAAAGATTTGAGAGAAATAAAACCACAAAATATATTTAAAATAAAAAATTTTAAATAGTATTAATGAAAATTATGAACATAAGATTGTATTTGCGAAATTTAGAGCTGATAAAAGAGAACTCGTTGCATACAGGAAGCACGCTACAAATAATTGTTACCTCACAATATTCATATGAGTGATGATATGCAATATATTACGTAACAATGACATAAAAATGGATGACACAATAAATGTTGTTAACGTAATGTCATAGAATCCACGCGGTTTTATGACGCAATTATCGCAAACACAACACGATTGTTATGTTTACCTCCATTTATTAACTTGATAAGACATATTTTGTACAAAAAATTGATTATATATACTTTGTTCCTTTCTTCGACCGTTATATATGGAAAACAAAAGAACATGCATTATATAAATTTTAAGAAATTTTTCTTCTTGTTCAGCTATATGCTTATTAAATTTCAGACCGAAATTTGTCTGTGATTTTGACAAAATGGCAATCGTTGGAAGAATCTTGATTGCTCAAAACATTAAAACGTTGAAATTTCTGATTATTAATCATGCATGAATAATATTAGCTATGAAAAAAATAGTTATATTTTACAATACAGTCTTATTTAATTAATTTTTTTCACTATATGGTGTCAGACCATACATAAAATATAATAATATTTGAAAGCATCGATTCAAATCTCTACGTGATCCCTTTACAAAATGGTGAAGTTTGAAGTTTGAAAATTTCTACATACAGTCATATCTCGAATTTCGGCTCCTTTACATATGACGCTTCCAACTTACGTATATTTTGAACTTCCTCCTTCCCAAAGTTTCAGTGTTTCATTAGGAATTATGGCTCTTTAGCAGCAAATTTTTGAAAAAAAAAATGCTTACTTTTTCAAAATAAGGTATACAATCATTTATATTAGTTATGTACATGCATGATAATTGTAGTAGTGTATTACAGGCATTGATTAGTGAATAAAGACAATGCTTCGACTTACGTATATTTTCCAGTTATGGCATCAGTCTGAATCAAAGGTGACATAATTCCTGGATAAGCCTGTATTTCTTATATGTCTTAAGAATTATTTATGACATATGAAAGATATATTACTTTGGAAGGATTTGATAAAAAATTAATTTTTCTGTAAATTAATTTATAAAAAATCATAAGCGAAACTATTATTTTAAAATAATGTTTACTAACATATTTGTAGATTTTACATTAAAAAAAAATGTTACTAATTCAAAAACTTTAATTCTATTTATTTTATTCTTTTTTTAGCTTAATTAATTAAAGATTTAATAAAACATTTTTAAATTATTATATTGTAAAAACCATCTTAAGAATTTTTGTATACTTTAGAAAAACTTTTGTTATTTACTTATTTCTAAAGTAAATAAAAATTCTTAAGACGAATTCTTGAGTAAAGGACGCTAAAAAATCTGAATCACTTTATATGATAAAGTAATTCACGATTTTTAACATGTTTTTAACACCGTAGATTACGTAGAAACGACTTAAAGTTTTAAACTCTCGTATAAATGACAAAAACTACTAAAACTTTCGATAAATTGCTAGAATTCCTTTATTGTGATTGTTACGCCACTTGGAAACTCAGAATCGTTAAGGCAATTGCATCTTCTGATTGGTGTAGCATCTCAGCGACTATAGCGAACAATGTCCAGCTTTATATATATATAAGCGCCAGTTTTTGTTATCGTCGTGGTTCGTTATCGTTCACTGTCGATCCTGTTGCAGTTCCTAAGACATCACTTTTTTAACTGTTTGTAGTTTATTTACTTTACCAAAACTTGTACAAAGATATTTAACAAAATTCGGCGAGTGCCTACCGAAGAGCGAACATTCTTTAACTCCGTAATGATAAAAATATATATATCCATATCTTTTTACGATAAAAATAAATAATTGTAATTTATTAAATTTATACAACCTTAGAAAGAAATCTATTAAATTTGATAAAAGTTTAAATTTATAAATTAAATCTCGATAAGTAAACTTATTTAATATTTTCATCTTGCAATTTTTTTTTTTTTTTTTATACTTAATTTCGATTGAACTTTAATCGCAATTTATCTGTTTCTAGATGATATAAATTTGATTATTTAACTCTGAACTCATGTTCCAAGTTTATATCTGTCCTGATTTTCACCTGAATGATCTGTAAATTGATTAAAGGAAAGAACTGATTAAATAATCTTTACTGGAAAGGAACTACAGTTCTGTTGGATATCTTTCTTTTCTTTTTTTTTTCCTTTTAATTTTATCTTTGCATTTTTGACTTCAAGAAGAAGAATTTATTTATTATTGGTGATTATGTAAAGAAGAAAAACGTTAAGAATTTTAATTTAGAAATGTCATGGAATGTTTTATTGGTTTTTAATATTGATAAAATGCAAGAGAATTGAAGAAATAAACATTTTCCAAAGTTATTAAAATGGTTAAAAAATTTTTTTTTCTTTATTATTATTATTATTATTAAAATTTATCATAAACAAGCGATTTTTTTGATTGATATTTACAATCTTTCTTTATTAAAATTGCATAAATTTTATTTTTTAAACTTCAGTTTGCTTTAAAGCAATGCCATCGTTCAATTGCAGAAAATACAACAAAATTTGAAAAAAAATAATAATTAAATTTCTTAAATTTAGAATTATTTATTACACTAGCTACTTAGAGAATATGTTTAAAAAATTTAAATTTCTCTTGCTAAAAATATATTTTAAAGTCATAAATAATAAAATTGTCATTATTATTATTTTCTCTTATTTAAAAAAAATAATAAATACGTTTAAGGCCATGATTAAAATTTAATTTAAAAAAACGACATTATAGAATTAATATTTTTAAATTTTGTATGTTTGATTCTTAAACAGGAGGAGAAAAAAATAAAAGCATAAACTCATTTAAGAGGAGTCGATAATGATTATGTGTCGTTAAATCTTGCAGACGAATTGCAATCTCAAATTATGCGAGTTAAGTAGTTTCAGTTGAGTGGAAATTTAAAATTAGATAAATAAATAAAAAAAAATCTTTTGTAATAGCTTCGTTTAAGTCGAAAAACATATAAATCTGAAAATCTAAACATGTGGGACCACCCTCATACCTTCAGAAAAATCCCTTTTCCAGAAAGAAATAGATAAAATATAGTTCAATCCATTGCAAGATTCAAGTCGTTCAATAGACAAACTGAATACAGAGTTAGTAAAGTTGTACTTTACTGTGTCGTAATTCATTGCATTGTCTAGTAAGGAATAGGCAGATCGAAAGCAAATTCCACATTGAGACAAATTCTTAGAATTTATGAGGTTAGAAACCTGAAATACCAAATAAGTCAAAGGAATACGTGACAAAGCTTTAAAACCCCTCTTCCATTCTCGTAAATTTGAGTAGAAGATTACGTGATCTATCCAGTTTAAATAAGTCTATTCTCTGTAAACCTAGATAGGCGACAGTATATATATATAAGTCTTTTGTTATGAGTAGCAAAGAAAGTATAAATTAATATTACAAGCAACAAATATGAAGCGATCAAATTTACGTATTGTCTCTACAATAAACTTCTCTGATAGCAATAATTAATGAAGTTCCTGTATAAACTGCTTGCAAAGTTGATAATCATGTGAAGAATTTATATTTAATTATCATCCGATTAATTCGTTCAAGTATTAATTAATTATCAAACTGAATGCCGGAGATCTGCAGTTCAAATGACGCGTGTTAAGAGAGCGTCATTTGAGATACAGATTACTTGTTATAATTATGTAACGGTTAATGATGTCAGCAGTGAAATTTTTTCGTTTTTTTTATGTTTCTATAAAAGTATAAATTTTAAACTTTATAAATTATCAATTAGAGAAATTTCGCTTCAAATGAAAATCCTAAATTTTTAATGCGGAAAGATAAAATTAATCTTGAAAGATATACCACAAATATTTTACTCCTATAACTCGAATTACTTCGAAAGGATGTTTTTTTTGCTTCTTCTTCTTCTTCTTCTTTTTTATCAGGAAAAGTTATCGAAGAGATGACTTGTCATTATTCAAAATGACAATTTGTCGTAGAAAGTAACATCTGTGTTTGTTGCCCGACTAAAGCTACGTACATATTTATATATATAAATAAAATGCTGAACCATACATCAGAATTTTCTAACTTTAAATGATTCACAAAATCTTCTAAAATGTCTTTCTCTCCTTCTCTCTCTCTCTCTCTCTCTCTCCTCGAAATAAATGATAAAGAAAAACATTTCGGTGTTATAGAGGAAAAAACTTTTAAATAAAAAATAAGATAAAACTGAGAAAAACATTTCGTGAAAATGAAAAATTATAAAAATTGTCGTAGTGTCTTACTTATTTTCGCAAATTATTTTTAAAATAGATAAAAGTAATTAATTTTTTATTTATTACTATAATTTAAACATTTTAAAAATTAATAATTGCTTTAAAATTGTATATTTATGACCATATTGATTCATTCTTTCAGCTCTTGGCTTCTTGAAAAATTAAATGATGATAGTGTATAACATAATAGTAATATTAGCAAAATTTTAAGTTATAATATTATTTAAGCGTAAATCTTTTTAAAATTTATAATTCATCTATAGATCACCATCAATATTATCACAGTTTTCAGTACTATATTTGTATTTTTATAAATAAACAAAATATCGTATGATAGATTATCTCTCATAAAATAAAAATCACATCTATATACGTTAAGAAAAGATTTTAAAAAATATAATATACTATACGTTGTTACCTCGCATAAAGAAATCATACAATCCAGAAAAAGAAAAACATAAAAAATATAAAATACTGTACATCATTACTTCTCAAAATAAAGCAAAAAATACTTCGACACTAAGCCACTATCGATCTAATGCATCATAAAAAATTAATAATACAATCTGTCCTTATTTATCGGAGTTAGATTTCTGAAAAATGTGAATTTAACTGAAAGGACGTTAGTTAAAACCAGAAAATCCATAAGCCTAGTGTTATAAGTCGGGATTACGTTCCTATATGTTTTCTTTCTGGTTATAGATAATTAAGCTATTTTGAGATAAGCTGCCAGATCTCACAGCAGATATATATTATCTGGCGACGGCCACTTTTAGAGCCTCCCATAGGTAAGTCAACACCCATGATGGAGTCGACCAGAAGATTGAAGAATAGGGTGGCCGGGCTCGGACTTCTGAAAACTGGAAGTGTGGGAGTCGGATTTGAACCCTGATCCACCAAGGTGTTATCATCTGGTCATCCGGGTGATTTCTGATGCTAGAAGAATTGATATTAGTACCAGAAACTTTTGTCATCTAATCATTTAAGCTTACTATACGTGACTCGACATAGTACAGTTATACTCTACTGTATACGGCATATCTATTCTGTACTGGTATAAGATTCTTTAATTGTAGATTTTAATTGGTATAGCAGTTATGGTTTATAGAAAGAAAATTATTTTCTAATAAAATACATCTTAGAATTTACGGGTGTTATGATCTGAAGAAGTTACTTTTTCTTAATGTCAGCTCTCAATCATTCGCTAATTGTAGTGCCATTCCAGTTCCTATCACATATCGATTACAACCAAGGAGTTCAGTCTGATTTAGAAGAACGAACTACATAAGCTGAACCTGAACTTTTCGTAGAAATTTTCAAAAGGATGGTATCCTAATTTAATCCCGGATTTTCTGGTTAGAAAGTCCAAGCAACCGATCGACTGTCCTGTTGCAGTATAGTTTAACACAGTCTTCATAATCAATGCATATTGTATACAGTACTACTAAAGGTTTCCAACAGGTTTTATATTGCCATGCAGGGAAACGTGAGAAAATAAGCCTTTATTTTGTTCCGTTTCCTTAAAAATTTTAACTTTTAACTAATTATTTTAATTTTTGTACGCAAGGTAATAACGAAACAACGTTAAATAAGGCGACGTTAAGGTGACAATAGCGTTTAAAAATGTTATTAGTTTATTTTATATACAAAGATGGCATTCTACGAAAGCTATAAAGGATATCTGAAAAATTATTTTTATATTTTGTATATATAGATATATATATATCAAAGTAGAAGGTGCTGGATGAATTTTATCATTCAATATTCAAGAGATTCAATGATGATATTAAAAAAAAAAATTCTATAAATATAGCTTTTTAATTTATTTTGCATATTATATAAATATAGATAATTATCACTTCTTAATGTGTTCGCTATAAAAATAGTAATTTTGCTAATAGTGATTATTTTTACGCGACATGTTTTGAAATGTTTGATTTTCCACATTTAATGGATAAGTGCATTTCCTTGTTGATTCATCAATGCAAACATTTACCGATTACTTTGTTTGCAGAAATATTTTTCAAAAGCAAATATAATATTAAGTTGTAAGAGTGTTAAACATTAATTAAGTTAAAAATAATTTACTATTATTATTTTTATTATTTTTTGCGCTATTTTAAAAATTAGTTAAAATTTTAACACTAAAGTATAATAAATGATTTCTGTTGCATAATTATCGCGATTTATGTTAATATTTCGACATATTTATCAAAAATTTTATTATTATTATTAAATTTCAAACGATAATTATACGAAAGAATATTTTTAAGAACAGAAACGTTAACTGATAAAATAATTTTTAATTAATTCGGTAAGATGAAAATGAGAAAGATTATGTTTCCCAATTCGATTCATAATTAAAATATTATTACAAAGTTTTGAAAGCAAGAAAACATTTTAATTTAAATTTTAAACATTAGAATCCTCATTAAAATATTTGAACAAATTAAAATATCATCATTCTTACTGCAACATTTCAGAACAATAAAACTTTGAAGTCGAACATTATTTTGGAGTTTGAATATAAAGGAATGCGATAAATAAATCCAATTGATTTTCCGATAAAATTTATCACTCTGAGAAAAATTTAATATATTTTAATTAAATTAGTGATATCGATAAAAGGACATTTTTAATTAAAAATGAATTTTGAAAAGTCGGATTTTAAATGACGTACGGAACTGTACTTGTTAAAGATGATTATATCCTCAGAAAACACTCTTTAAAACGTCATTAAACTCTTCCTTCTTTGTGATGGTATTCTATTTACTGATTTTTTATCGAAGTTTATTCAATATTTAACTTCCACAAAATTAATTCGTAACGTTATTAACGTCTTGAGAATTTTGTAAACTTTGATGAAACGAATATACTCCTCTTAAAGCTGAGAATATTTATTATTATTATTATTCGAACTAGAAACTAAAATTTCTGATAACGTAATGGAGTCATACATTAAAAATTCTGAATTCTATTTTTATAAATTTTACTCATAAAATTATTATAAAAAAAAAAAAAAAAATTCAGGCATGTAATGGCAGCATTTTTGGTAAAATAATAACACATTTATTTATTTAATTTTTTATTATTAATCACTTTTGAGAATTTTTTTTCTTGAGAAGAAATTATAAGGAACAGACTCTGAAATTTCGAACGACAAGAAAATTAAAGAAAAGAAATAAAAAAAACTGGGAGTGAAAAAAAAATAAAATTGCATGCAGAACGGCATTAGAAAATAAAAATAAACAAGAGGATTAATAAATATTTTCTTTGGATTGAAAATAAATTAAGAATCCAATCATTTATGTTCTAAAAAAATAAAAAAAAAAAATATTGTCCAATATATAAAATAACAAATTATTGAATATTTTCTCGATGTTTATACACGTAATCTTTCTGTTTATACAGTAATAAAGACAACCCAAAATTCTTTCTATTATCAATAAACACATTTAATTAATTTTCAGGATTTTTTTTTTTTTTTAAACCATTCCGGTATCAAAAAAATTGGAAATAAATCTGATGCAGAGAGAGAAGTAGATTAAATTGCAGTTGCGTGGGAGCAGATAAACCTGTAGTATATTTTCAATAAATTCGGTTGAACAGTGCATGAAGAGAAGAAACGCAAAGTTATGGTCGATATGGAAAGTCATTGAATAAATAAATTCGGTTTCATATATATTTATTTACAAAAATAACCTCTTTCAAAAAAAAAAAAAAAAAATATGTTAACTAACATAACTTTCAGAATTTGCATTCGAATGATGCATCAGAAGCGATAATCGTCTCTCTCATCGCAACGAATGGTTGGTAAATTATGTAGTTACTGATTTTGTTTTTATTATTTTTATATACGAAATAGTTTTATGAATAAATTTGAGAAGCGTAAAGAAATATAGAAAACCATGCTCTTGACTCTGTGTTGATGACTGAATCCTGTAACTAGCATAGTAAAACTATCCAGAACGAAACATTATTTTTAATATAAATAGCTAATTTATAAATTAAAATATCATTAAATTTACATTATAAACTTGATTAATGAGAAACACAATCGTTTTTTATAATCTATAAGTATTTAAAGAATGAAACTAGTAGATTAATATCAAGAAATTTCCGATTTTTTTCGTAAATCTTGCATTCAATATTTTATATAATTCACCACTTTTAGAATTAAATTTACAGTTAATATTTATTTATAGAATTTTAAAATTATTATTTTTTTTTATAAATTTCCTTTACAGATGCATTACAAAAATAATTTTCATAACATTTAATGCTTAATACAAATTTAAAATATTCTTTTTAGTAAACCGATCTTTTATATTATGAAAAAAAAAAAAACTGTAAAAATCAATAATATTATAGATTTTTCTATTATAAAAATGACTTTTTATAATAGAAAATAGCATAAAAATGTTTTGATACGTTATACATTTTTACTTTTTTTTTCAAAGAAAAAAGTCAAGCAAACAATCCAGATATGTAAAATATAGTTTAAAAAAATGAGATTATAGAAGCGATTTATAAATATTATCTAGAAAATTTAAACATTCATAACAGTTTTGCACAAATATTTTCATTAAATCACAATTTTTTAAGCAATAAAGTAGCTAGTAATCCATAAATTTAAATAATTTGTTAATGAACATTAATTTAATTGTGAAATATTTATTAGGGGATAAATATATTCTTGCTCGATATTTTTAATTTAATAATTTAATTTTTATAATATTTATATAAAAATAGTATTAATATAATTATATTCCTAGTTTTAGGAACACATGTTTCGGTCATTAGTGGTTAAATGTGTTAGATAAACATGCCTATCCATAGAATTTATATCGTATCAATGTTGTTTCTAAATAACCATATTTAAATTTAATACTATAGATTTAATTAAATGTAGTATCCATAAATGGAATTTTATCCTTTTTTATCGAAATAAACGTAATTTTAAAAAATAACGAAAGATAAACTTTCAATTTATGCAAAGATTTACTGATCGCTTTTAACCATTTCCTAAAATATTCTGTAGCAATTCTAGTTCGTACAATTTGTCATTAGTTTAAATCCCGTATATATCCTAAACAAAAAGTATTTATGCAAAATGCGATTCCTCTAATCTGATCTTTTTCGAATCATTTAGATTGAGAGAAAACTTTAAACCAAAATCCCATTTATATTTCTTTTTTTTTTTTTGCAATAGGAATCTTTTCCAATCCACTTAGGACCAGATTTGAGGATGGCAGTTTCACTTCCGCAACTGTGAACAAACTGGTTACAGTTTCAAATTGATGCGCATACAGATGGTCCACTTAACCTCTCCTTCTGGGAATTTCGAGTCGAAAGAGGGCATTCGGTTTGTCCCTGAGGATTTTGTCAGTGATTGGCTCTCTCTTCCTGTCTCCACGATTGATGTTCTCCATTCAGATTTTACTTGATAGATGTTAGTGAGTCGACATTTTCTATTCAATCACTCTTTACAAAGACGTGTAATTTTCTATGCTGCCACATTTTCTGCTTTATTAATGAGCTACCTTTTTGTTTCATCTCGGCTTTAATTTATCACTCAATCTATTTATTAACGACATTGATTTATTCTACGACTATTACATTTATGTTCATTAGATATGAGTTTTAAAATTCCGGGCAGAAGCAGTTTTGTAAACATTAATATTATGCAATTTTTCATTTACTGCGATCGTTAGATTTTTAAGCGATAAAGCTCTTGTCTTACATTATTTATTACGACATTATTTATTACAACAAAGCTGATTTATGCTTGTTTGTTTTTAAATATTAAACTAAGTAGAAGAAGACCTCAATACTTGCTTTATTTTTTAAGTACGGAAAGTCTTTAATAGCTTAATGTATGAAGAGAAAATATTATTTATATAGAAAGCATTCTGAGAAGTTAAAAAGTTTTTCAATAATCTGAAAAGATGATATTACTTAAAGGAAAGTATTAATAATCTAAAAATATCTCTCGAGAAGCAAAATGTGAGTTAAAAGTCTTCATTAAATGTTAAACAAACCGCAATTTTGAATTTTTATATTCATGCAAAAAAAGTGAAAATAAATTTCTTTATACTGAATGCAATACAAAATAAATTGCATTCAATTTTCCTTAAAATATTAATGATCTAAAGACATAAAAGATGATCGCTTAAAACATTCGTTAATTGTTCAAAAAATCGATTTTTCTCTTGTATTAACTTTCATTAATGCAGAAATTTTGATATGTACACATTATTTTTTCTATAAATCTCTTTCATCATTAATTTTATCGATTAAAATCATCCACGATAGAAAATATTAACAATTAATTTTATCGTTACTTCAACTATTGTTGTGATATAATATTTTTGTGGCATTTTAAACAAAATTTCTATTAAATTAGACATAATTTATATCGAAAACAGTAACAAGACATTTTAATAAAAATACTTATAGATAATATTGATTTTTGAACGTTATAAATCTGTAGAAGTGAATATTCAAGACGATGTTTCTATTCAGTTAAAAATTATTTAAATAAATGATGAAAAATGAATACAGATAATTTTTAAAAAATAAGAGTAATGATGTCCATGTTAACAAAAAAATTTAATTAAATTTATTAAATGGAAAAATTCAATAAAACATTGATAAAAATCTACTTGCTTTATGATTATTTCAAAAAATTGAAATGCTGAATTTATTGGAAAAAAAAAAATATTCAGTATATATATAAAAATATAAAATTATTAAAAACTTTTTAATGAATTTCGTGAAGATATCGACATCTAAAGAAATAAATAATTATTTCTGTTTATTTTTAATTAATTAAACTGAATAGCTGTCTCATTACATGATTAGAAAAACTTTTAAGTTTATTTTGGTGATAATTTTATATTTTTTACAAAAATTTTTCAAAAAGTCATTTTTTTTTATTAAGAAGTTTTCAAATGAATGCATCATCGTTCATTCACCAACAATAAATAGTATCAAAGCTGTAGAATTTTTAACATTCGAACAATTAAAAGTACTTCATTAGTAAGCATAAAAATCAGTAAGTTTATTAGCCTGAATTAATCCACGAAATTTTAAAAAATTCTAAAATTTTCTGTTGTTAAGTTTTATTTAGAATGAAGTGACAGGCAACAGAAAATATTCTTGCAAATATAGCACGTAGAAACCTCAAAATCAATACTTAATGT
This sequence comes from Androctonus mauritanicus, assembly GCA_011317285.2. Classification (NCBI taxonomy): domain Eukaryota; kingdom Metazoa; phylum Arthropoda; class Arachnida; order Scorpiones; family Buthidae; genus Androctonus; species Androctonus mauritanicus. The sequence continues at coordinate 31,965 of WUQG02457388.1, forward strand.
ATCTTGCATAAATCTTGCAGCATATATATGAAACAATTGCATGAAATTTGAATGCTCTGCAATGTTTGATTCTTGGATAAATAGCATGGAAAAATGTTTAAATCATAGCAAACTTCAAAACTATTTAAAGTATTGTTTTCAAGATGGTTATGACCTCGCAAAACATTCAGATTATTATAAATCTAAAGCATGTTGCAAGATTTACGAATGGTGCATCAGTTTCTTGCATAAAACACTTGCATAATTATTGATTTCGATATATTGCTACTTTTATCTGTTATCTATCAGTATATCCTAAATAAAATTCAACAGTGGAACATCTTAGAATTTTCAAATCTGACAAAGTCTACTATATTAATATGTAAAAACAAAATAATCCTATACACACTTTCTTAAAAACTTATTATAAAAATGAGATAAAGAAAGAATTTTATTACATTAATAATACAAAAAAAATGATAAGATATTTTCAATGATATAAAAAACATTATAATTTTTTAATATATTAACTGTCTAACGTCAATTAGTTAATGTATTCTTGATAAAGTATACCAGAAATCTTTTTTTTTTTACTTAATGTTTTTCATTAAAATATATTTATTTTACAGGAATATTTCATTACACAATATTTCTTTATAGAATTAAATTAATAAGAATAATGACTGTCATGTTTTAAAATTTTCCAGAGTTTGGGGAAGGTTATTATATATCAACTTACATTCCTCTTTAAATTATCATAATATTTCTTCCTAGTCGGAAATACTTAAGAAATGTTAAAACAACTTACTGCCATAATTTTATATTAACAAAGTTTGTTAGTTGTTAACTGAGGATTGTTTAATTAGCCATTCAATTCGCAGAATTCGAGTATTGTTGATGCCATGAATTATGTTGATGATTGTTAGGAAAACCTTTTTAACAATTTAAGTGAATTTTAATGCTTTTTAAATGGATAACCGAATCCATTTTTAATATCAATATGATCGAAAATTTGTAAAAAGAAATCTTTAATTGACCATTCTTGAAATGTTCACGCATGATGTCGCAAGTCATTTGAAACTACTTGTACTTAGCATGAATCGATGTACTATATATCGATATGCAGAAAGAAGTTAAAATTGGCATTGATGCTGAAGAACTTTAAAAATCAGCTGAAAATTACGATGGTCCACTTTATAAACATGCCATCAAATTTTATAAACGAAATTATCGGCATTCTACTACGATCAAATATGAAATTAAATGTTATAAAAAACGGAAACACCAAAATCCATCCTGAGCAAGAATATCGTCAAAACGAGAGATTGATAAATTCATGTCAGGCTTTGATTACTGAAAATGGCATCAAACAGATAATCATGGTTGATAAATCATATCTTCTACTTTATGATGTTAATGCAGTGCTTTTTCTTTGAGTTTATCTCAAGCCCTTGAAAATATTTGATATTTCGAAAGTTGAAATTTCTTGCAAAATTCCGAGTCTTATGGCCAACAGTAAAAAACGTCACTCTAAAATAATGTTTTTACGTAGAAAATGTTCTGTAACGATAAAAAAAATATTCTAAAAATAGTATTAACAAAAGAATATAGTCTTTTGATCAAGAATTTAATCCTAAAACATGTTATGTCTTCTTGTTCGAGAGCTATCACGTATTTAATGAGTCCATACGCTCATGAAATAATATGACTTGAAAAATTTAGAATTTTTTCCATTAAAATCTGGAGAAATTCTCCAAATGATTCCTTATTTACAATAAACAAAGATTCTAGGCATCAGTTCACACAGAAAAATTTATTCTGAAAAATTTGAAGTGCATTCTTTTTACAGAGTGAAGTGTTTTATAAAATTGGAATTTGATCTTAATTACTTCTAGTGATTTTTCAAAAATAATTCTCAGAATATTATTTTAACTTCACACACTGTTGACTGTATGGTCCGGTGGAAGAATGCTGTGTTTCAACCCTGGAGGATCCGAGTTCAATTCTCGAATCCCACACTTCCAGATATTTTCAGAAGGATCCGGACCTTGCCCGTTGAATCCTACCCTCCACCTGACTCCACCGG